>JASDQU010099900.1:81631-115971 GCA_032191745.1 Picea mariana | reverse complement strand
TAAATATGCAATACATATATCTATATATGCAATCCCCTTCGATTGAATTAAAAAAACCCATCTATTACCTTGTGACCCTCTCAACATCG
The DNA here is from genome assembly GCA_032191745.1 of Picea mariana. Taxonomy (NCBI): domain Eukaryota; kingdom Viridiplantae; phylum Streptophyta; class Pinopsida; order Pinales; family Pinaceae; genus Picea; species Picea mariana. The sequence goes on along the minus strand of JASDQU010099900.1, from coordinate 115,882 downwards.
CCCTTAGTTATCCCATCTCAATTGGCCTCATGACTTTCTTGATTTTCCCTTTGGCACCATAAACTATGTGTTAAATATCAAACCTAGCATTTTCAATATCCAACATAAACCAATTCAATCCTACATATTGATCAAGGATGATTACAATTTATGACTTTTTGATTTGCCCTGTGACACTATGGACTATATGTCAAGTACCAAACCTAGCATTTTGAGACACTATGAACTATGTATTAAGTATCAAACTTAACATTTTCAATATCCAACATAAACCAATTCAAACCTACATGTTTGGTCAAAGATGGCTACCATTTATTCTTTTGTTGTAGTGTAACTCTTGTAAACAAATAATTTATAATTTTCCACAGATTTAATCTAAGTCAGAAATATACACCTCCAAACGTTAAAGTACCATGAGCACTTATCTAGATTTTCAAACCAAAACTAATGCTACAAAAACATGTAGAATATAACTAGGAAACATGGAATAGAATCCCTTTAACCTCCTCGACACCTATAACAAAAGATAGAAGGCAAGTATATATTTTAAAGACATTGCAATACACCATGAGTTATGATGCTTGTATTATACGGTGAAGAGCATTGATCGAGGCTGGGTTTTTCATGGATGAAACCTATACCCAAAACACAAACCCGGGATCCGTTATAACATAACTAGACAATTATCCTGCACCACCTGCTGTACTTTGTACCTGGTCACAGTCGTGCTTGCTTGAATACAGTAGTAGAGTAGGGTAAATATTCATAGAAATCTGATGCCTGGTAAAAAATTTAGTGAAGTCCACCTAAACTATAATCCCAGAGTAACGTGCATGCGCGCCATTAGAAAGGCCAGTTCAAGTAAATATAGTGTGTCTTGTCATATAAATGACAAAAACTCCCAACTGTATATCACCAGTGACAGCAATCGCCGTCTAACTGAGCCGTTCGATTCAAATCTGACAACCCAAATGCCTCCGAGGCAGACAGACAATTTACCGTGCAATTATTCGACCATCCCTGCCAAAATCGCCAGCCTCGTTTTCGAATCTCGAGATACAAGCTAAGCAAATCGATGAGTCGATTTAGAAATATTAAATTGCACATGATAATCTCCATTTCAAATAAGTCTTCTGCATTGATTACATAGTCAGTATATTCATGATCATCAGCCATTATAATCATCGTCGGCTTGTTGGGGTTTGGAAATAAAATACAATAACTCTGTGTCTCGACGAAATAAAATTCGTAGACAAAAAAAACTACACTCGTAATTAAAACTAGGACACGAGCACGTTACAAGAGAAGCCGTCAGTACCATATCATGGAGGGCTGCTCAGGGTCTGAACAGCCCTACAAGTGAGTATATAAACGATTTATATATATATGTATATATCGCTATGATCATGAATGATATGTATTGTAGCTGCATGGGCAGGAAGATCAGTGGGGTGCTGATCAGGGCATGTATAATTTGTTACCACATTTGCATCTCCAGGCCTCCGGGTAGTATTCGGCCGTTACAGGAGTCCCTGGGGGTACAGGCACATGAACAGGCTTGCATGGCGTGCATTTCCCACATTTAGAGGTGCAACGAGGCGGGGAGGATCCTGGCCCGCTCAGATATCTCCTTCCTCCTATTCTGTAATCCAAGGCTCCATTTTCATGGTGTTGCTGCTGCAAATCTAATGTTTCCTGTAACCCATGAAAAATGAAAATTATGTTATTGGGTAGTTAGGTTTAAATCCAGAATTTGGTCATTGGACCAAAGCAGAAATGAACTAACGTAGTGGTGGAACAGTTGAAGAGAATATGAATTTAGCCCATACCTGAATATCCTTTGAAAAATCCACTAGTCCGTTCTGTTTCAGACTGCAAGGTTTTGTGATTGACAGCTCTGTTAATGACCATGATAACAACGTTAGCAAAATCATGATTAGTCATCTCTAGGCTCTGACATTAGTCATCTATGGCTCAGTCATCATTTAAGTCAGTAGAAAAGACATTCAAAACACGAAAACTCAAATGGCTGACCACCCTTGATACATTGTTTTTAGAAATTTAAAGAGTTTGACAGAGCTATAGATTATCATAGATTCATGTGAACTCAGATTTTAAATGAATTAATGAAAATTTTGTACACAAAATAAATGTTTCTGACTATCAACAAATAGTAAAGAAATTTTTTACATGAAAAATTAGGTTTTTTATTACATTAAGATGGAATTGGGGAGATTTTTTTGAAGGGATATTTTCTTTCCTGAAATAGCAGTTCCTTTACTATTCAATTTTGAATGAACTTTCCAATACATATTGGTTTCAAGCCATTTTAACATGAGCATTTTGATTGTTCATGAATATTTTGATTATTGATGAGAATTGAACTCGGGTGGAGAGGATAACAAATTCTTCACAACCATAGAGAATAAGATAACTATTAATTAGTGTTAAAAAGCATTTGATCACAGTTATTAATGTCTGTGCATGAAAAACATATTTGGGAATAGTGACATACAGTGGACATTCTGTAAAAACTGGTTCTGATAAAGGTCTGATGGATTCTGACCAGGGCCAACAGGTCTTGAAGATATAAATGCCAGGTTGTTGAGAGATATTGCAGGTTGAGACATTATCTTTAAGATGAAGTATATCAAAACTATAAATGCATTTTTTTTTTTTAAATTCTTAGCATCATAAATCTTACATGGTTTCCATTGTTTCCAGTGGACGTAAAGACTTCTATTCTATGAATAGGTAGAGGGAGGATTTATGCAAATGGGCAAAGGANCATTCTGTAAAAACTGGTTCTGATAAAGGTCTGATGGATTCTGACCAGGGCCAACAGGTCTTGAAGATATAAATGCCAGGTTGTTGAGAGATATTGCAGGTTGAGACATTATCTTTAAGATGAAGTATATCAAAACTATAAATGCATTTTTTTTTTTAAATTCTTAGCATCATAAATCTTACATGGTTTCCATTGTTTCCAGTGGACGTAAAGACTTCTATTCTATGAATAGGTAGAGGGAGGATTTATGCAAATGGGCAAAGGAGAAATGCAAGTGTCATGTCTGCAAAATACAGTATACTGGACATTCAAAGCATATTCTGGATCGATTGATTAATCTTGTATGTAAAGACAAGTGAATTGGTGAAAGAACTGACCAACGTAGGACGATACACCAGCGATCGCACAAGCCAGCAGAAGCAATGTAGAGAAGAATAGTATAGCAAAGCAGTAGAGAACTCTGAAACGGCTCAGGAACTGTTGCTGCCTTGAATTAAACCTCAGCTGCCTGGTCCTCATGATGATCCTTTGGCGCGGGATCAAATCCATCCACCACCACTTGTTTCTTATAAATACGCAGCTCAACTAAACTGAAAAAGCCCTAATCCCTACCTGGGTTCTCGTCCTCCTCTGCAGCAACCATTCACATTCACATTGACAAAATTTCTGTTACGGAGAATCAGCAGCTGTGGGTGTCACGGACTTGGTAAGTTGCCACGCTAGAGATTTATATAAGTAATCACCCAGCTGTTGTCAGAAAACTCTGATCAATCTCCACAACGCCTGTCACCATGTTTTTTCTATTCTTCTGTGCACTTGACTGACCATAAACGAAAAAAAACCCTGCAAAGTTGCCCTTAAATTAGTGTTTAAGAAGGCAAAATAAGAAGATAATAATATTATGGACTACAGTTCTCGATCGAAGGAGGGCATTTACCTCAATGATTCAGATGACATCACTATTACTCAAACTCGGGAAATGATTCCTGCTCTGCACAGACAATGAGGCCGAGTTTCGTAAATTGGTTCGCTAGTTAACCTCGATAATCTTATTATTATTATATGCTGGGGAGACCAAATTTTTGTTAAGATTTTAATGAAGAAATGTGTGGGCACAGACACAAATGTCTATGCCCAGTCCTGGAATAGGGGTGAGTCCACCGCCTTGGACGATCCTTTCCCCATTAAAAGAATCACTCATTTGACAGTCGTCATTTCTGACAGTCACCTCCTCCAACCTCTTTGTTTTTGTATCAATTTGTCCTCTGAACCTCCATATTCTCCTATCATTACCCATTTGTTTTCAATGTCCTGCCCACACTCCTCTGTTTCCACAAACCGGATATCAATGTGTGGTTGAGCCGAAATGTTGTGGGACACCTTGTACGTGCACAGTCCATTATCGATAATAGCTTTGTCTCATGCACCTCACTCATTACTTTTTCAAAAACTCCATTAATGAATGCTTTTGTTTTTCCCCAAGTACCTTCCAACTTTTTTTTAAAGTAAGCTCAGTAGCTTTCAGTAGCTTTCTACTTGCTCTTCTTGGCCAAGTCTCAGACAGAATGTGGTCTGATACTGTTCTATTTATGGATCAGGATGAGTTTTATCCTTGCGTGTATCTATGGAGACAGAAGCTACTACTGTTCATGTTGGTGTCCGAAAATACACTGCTAATTTTGATACATAGCCACACTTTTTGGAATTTTGGAATTCAGATAAAGAGTCACGGTGAATTTTGTTTCATACTACATGTTAAATTTCTTGCATCTTACTCTACCTTGTTTTCCACTTTCATCGTACAATGTCTCCAGAACAGATATGTTTAATATAAATAAATTAATATGAATAATAAATCATAAATAAATTATTGTAAACAAATAAATAAACAGAAGTTAGAGCAATACATTGATTAGTATTAAAAAGTTTATATATAAATAAAATTATCTTAATTTATTTATTTGAAAAATATTATTATATTAATAAATTAAAATGAAAAAAATATTAAATATAATTTTTTTAAAGTTGGTTTATATTGATGAAAATAAGTAAAACAGAATCTTGTACAAGCACAATTGTGCACAACTTCATCATCTTCTAGACAAACAAAAAAAGTTACATAACTATCTTTAAGAGAAACTTAAAAGTTAAAAAAGCTAAATTGACATGAGTTGGTGAGTCATGACGGAGACTAATTTGCTAGTTAAATTGACATGAGTTGGTAGAGTCATTACGGAGACTAATTTGCTAAAAAGAAAACTCAAAGTTGCCATGCGAGGGATTAGATCTACCTTCTTTTCTAAATCTTGATTACCTTATTCATAGAGGTCTTTTAAACACCATAGGGCTTTGGTGGCACTAAGGTCGTATCCTTCTCCATGCCACTACCATGAGGGGTTGTGGACCCAAAAGAGGCTCCTTTGTTTTCGATTGGACCATTTTTTTGGTTGATGCTACATGTCGCTACTTTGGGTGTTATTGATGGGGTGGTTTAGGATTTTTTTTTCTTTGTCGATTGCCATCCTGGAGGTTTTCTCTTGATGCAATTGTGATGCAGGAGCATCACCATCAAAGCACAAGTGGAGGACAACACAGCGCCCTAGCGCACATTTTGAAGTAATTTTGAATTTAAAGATGGCATATCATATAAATATCTTGAAAAGATTGTAATTAAAGAAGATCTTAAATGTTGAGAGGTTGAACCATCGTGTGAGATCAATGGAGATTGTATTTTTTTTATTGTAGTTAATAGCAGTACAGATCTAAAGCATTCGCTCTTATCTGTCTGTATCGATCATTTATTGTAATAAGCCTTAGTAGTTGAAAACTTTTAATATGATAGGATAGCACTAAGGTAATCGAAGGGAAAAACTCCATGAGCCCTCTTGTATAAATATATGTATTGTATGCCCAAATGAGGCTGTTGAAGATTATTGTAGTTGAAGGTTGCTGAAAGCTGCAGAAAGTTATCTGAAGTTGTTATTGTTGAGACTGTTGAAGCTTATCAAATTTGTATGAATCCATGTACATATCATTTGAATGAATATAACATAGAAGCGTTGATCCAAAATGTTTGGTGTTGTTGTTATTGTGTCTCTCTGAATGAATGGTAGGCTTTCTGTTTAATTACATTCTTTGTTATTACTTGTTCTTATGTTATGAATGCATTACATGGTTGAATGTATGAATATGTGAGGATTAGATAAGTTTCAATTGTTTCTCTTCTACGAGCTCATGCAAGGAGTGCATAGTGTCTGCAAGGTGTGTGTTGCTAGAGTCTAGTGTGACTCAGAAGCTCAGGAGAGATAACGTGGAGCTTTATATGCAAGGTGTGCATAGTGTCTGCAAGGTGTGTGTTAGTCCCTAAAATTGCACTTGACTGTGAGAGGCCAAGCTAGGGCATCATTTGCTTATTGCAAAGTATTTATAAGGTTTTATGATTTGGTTTTTTAGTATGGTGGTTGAAAACTGGCTCAAGGTTACAACATAACATGAAAATCAAGATCAGGGCATAGCATATCCCATTGGCTGAATAATAGGTGGACACATAGATGGATTAAACCAATTAAGAAAAAGGAAGATGAAGTCTTCAATTTGTCAACTTCACATGAATTCTCGTCTCAAAATGTCATAAAGAAACAAGATAATCAACTTGATATCAAAACTTAAAAAATTATCTCTACAGTAAAATTTTCACTGTATAAATTAACAATCAAGAACAAAAAAGCATTGCAATCTGAATAATGAATTCAAGCATGAAGAAATAAATAATAGAGTAGAAAAAGAGGGTCTAACCATCCATATGCCTTTGCTATTAAGTGTCAAATTGAACATAAATGCCTTTTACAATGAGCTTCACAAAAAGGTCCCCTAGATCTCCAATTTTTCCACACCATCACATAGTCTTTCCTCTGTCTATTCAAACTATCTATAAAACTTCCAGATCCTATCATCTAGTATAGCTTTAATGACTAGATTCGAATAGTATCTATCTACTAAGGTAGTTCACTCAAAAAGAGCTTCTACAATCCCAAAATAGATCACAACTCAACAACTTGATATTGTATGATATTGCCAGCATTTACATTTGATTCTACAAAATAGGAATTAGTTTGATTTAGTCAAACAGGTCAAGGTCTTAGCATCTCACTGACCAAAAACGAGTAAGCATTGCCATATTTCCTAGAAAACATTTAAATTATGATTGTAGCAAATCTCCATGTGACCTTTAGGATATAATCACAACAACAGCTTTAACATTTTTCTGTTTGAGCTTTGTGGTAAGCACGACATTGTGCCAATAGAGTCTGAAGTTTATCTCCCTGAGATCTTTGAGGAATGCCCTTTGCTCTTTCTTCTTCTTTTTAAAACCTTGAATTCTTTCCTATTGGCGAGCATTCCATTGTTCTATTTGTGCCTTTTCTTTCTTTAACTGTGTTACTGTTTTCTGAAATTCCTTGATCCTTTCTTTATCAGTTCTGATTTTAACTCTGAATCCTGAGCATTCTTCAAAAGGTGCAGGTTCATTCAGGTTTAAGGAAACTTTGGGTTCTTTTTCTTTAACTTGGTACTTTGAGACTAATCACGAGCTATGTTCTTCATAAGAACTTGTTGAATCTATAGCTTCAGGCACATCTGATATGCGATCTGAGTCTTCAAAGTAATCCTATTTATTCCCAGGGGTTTCACTGATACCTTTAGCTATCTCTTTAGCTTTTGCTAATCTGGTTGAAGCTCTCGTTACAGGTCCTATAGATGATGAAATCATTTTTTTACCTTTGCTGACTGGTTTCTTAGGCAATGAAGTTCTTTTTTCTTTTTTCCTGGTACCTGCTTCAACATTCTCAGAGTCATCTTCTATAACTATGACGTTTTCTTCTTTGATTGATGGATTAAACATGGCCTTTGACTTCACTCTATACTTGTTGGTGACCCTAGTAGAATTCCTTCTAGGTTTTTGTGATACAGACACACCTTTAACCCTTTTCCCTTTGACTGCAGCACCGCTTTTACTGGTTGATGGCGATTCATGCTTGACTGTAGTTTGAGTATCAAAATCTTTATCTGAATCATTTTCCCCTTTAACATCTTCTTCAGAAAACATTTCAATTTCTGGATCCCACCTAGGTCTTTTACTTTTTCTACTCCTCGTCACCTTGATATCAGGCATCTCCTCTTTCACAGGGGTTTCATCAATTGAAATATCTCGTCTCTGTGTAACAATCTTTCCCTCTTTGCCTTTCTTCTGTTTATTGGACTGCGTGTTAGGGTTTAAAGATTGTGTGAGCCAGCTCTGGGGCTTCTGTAATTCTCTCAAAGCAGACATAACTAAAGTTTTAATTAGGACTTGATGAAACAAACTGCTCTTAGCATTGGTGGAAAGTGACTGCACTCTCTTTGACATCTTTGTCAAGCTTTTGAGTAGAAAATAAGGGAGATTTAAAGGGTAATCACCATTTAAATGCATTAGTATCCTAATGTGGTAGATATAGACCAGTGAGAATCTACCTTTGCAGGTGATATACCTATGGATCATGATCAGAGCAGTGTGCCATTCGGGTCGAATCCAGCTACAAGGTACTCCCCTTTTCCAATTCGGATTTTTCTTATCTGGAAGCAGGAATTGGTTTACAAATTCTGTAACCACATGCTCTTTCTTCCACCATCTTTCTCCTCCAACCACCAACCTGCAAGCCTTTGCAATTGTATGCTCTGTCACTAGCATCAACATCTTACCGATCTCCACCTCATGACCATCAAAATTCAGAGCGAACTCCATGGAGACCTACTCATTGTAACCTTGAAAAGTGGTAAGGAATTCAAACCACCCAGCGTCTCTGAACCTTTGAGCCATCTGAGGATAGGATTCAAGAAGTTTGGTACCCTTTGGTTCTATTCTAACTGCCTGTCCACTCTTCTTTGGCGCCATCAAAACACAATTCTGTAACTAGTGTCCTCGGGTTCCAAATTTGCCACCTACAATCTGTTAGTGTATAACGTTCCTTTGAGCGAATACCTGTGCCTAAATTCAGCAAAACCAGACAGGTATAATATAATGATCATTGAGAGTTGGGTGATTTAAAATGAGTCCTGCTCGGGTACACAACAATCGGATTATGAAATGGTTTGAATAAGTAAATGATTCCAAGCTATTGTGGACGCATGTGAACTCTCAATCCACGATTTGTGTCATCATAACGAAATATGGATGGTAGGTGCGTATCAAGGCATGATTATGTTGGCGCTACGAGAATATCCTTATTCCTGTAGCGCTATTAATGACTTAGCAAAATTTGAATTTATGAAATACAAACATGCATATAAGGTGACACCTCGTCTAAAACCATGTCTTTCAAAATCAAACTTAAATAAACTACTCAAAAATTGTAATGCAAACCATAAGACACTAAAAACAAAGATCAAAATCAACTGGAAACAAAAAAAATGAAGTGTAGGTAAGAAGGGTTTAGGATAAGGGTTTCTCACTAAACCAAGAAAAAATTAGAGACTAACACTGGCTCCTTTTGGGTATGGAGTTTTGATAATAAACTCCAAGAACTATAGACCAATGCCTTTCCTTTATTTATGATTCACTGATTCCTCTGCAACTGTTAGTCTTTTATTCTCAGCATAACTGTAAAAAAAAGTCCATTGGGTATATGGAGTCTTTATTGAAAGGAAAAACTATTGTACTAACTGAAACCTGATGAGACCTTAGAGAAAATAGTGCTTCAAGAACCTCCCATTCACTGGGCCCCCAAAAATTTCAGTGTTGTCTAAATTATGCAGGAGAAAAGTCTTATTGTTCAGTACCTTCGCTATCCTAAAAGGACCATACCATAGGTTATCAAACTTTCCATGTTTTGCTTTATCCTCTCTCCTGGCATCCCATCTTAACACCAAATCCCCTTCATTGAAAACATCTTTCTTAGTTCCCTTATCGAATGTAGCCTTGATTTTGCTCTGATGAGCAACAACTTTCTGCTTAATCTGTTCTCTGACCCGTTGAACTTCAATCATCTGAAAAATTCTTCTTTGGACTTCATTGGGTTCCTCTAGCTCTTCTTGTAGAAACTTTAAGACTAGCAGGCCCAATTGAGTTGGAAGAATTGCTTCTGTCCCATATACCATCTGGAAAGGAGATGTCCCAATAGACTTCTTGTTACTGATACGATCAGCCCAAAGGACAAACTTTAACTTGGAATCCCATGATTTTTTATTTTTTGTTAGTAAGTTTTTGATAATTTATATCAGAGTTTTATTAGAAGATTCTGCCAATCCATTCCCTTGGGGGTAGTAGGGAGTAGAATGAGCCAATTTCATACTATACTTATTGTAGAATTCAATCATGGAATTTGATTTAAAATCCTGTGCATTATCATTGACCAGGTTTTTAGGACAACCAAACCTGGAAAAAATATATCCTTCTAGAAATTCCATGATTACCTTGTTTGTTGTATTCCGAGTCAGAATTGCTTCAATCCAATTCGTAAAATAATCTGTGGCTGTAAGAATCCATCTATGTTGTCCCGAGGATGACGGATTAATCTCTCCGATGAAATCCAATTCCCACTGTTGAAACGATCCATGAACGATGATTGGTTTCAGAGGCAGAGATATAAGTTTCTGCTTTCCAGCAAATTTCTGACAAGGTTCACATGCCCTAACCCGAGAAAAAATATCTAAGAATAGAACTAGCCAGTAATATCCTGCTCTAAGAATCTTGAAGGCAGTAGCCTTCCAATGATGATGGCCTCCGCAGACACCATGATGCAGATCATGAAAGATTTATTTAGCTTCCTTTTCGTCTACACACCTCAACAAAAAATTGTTGGGGTCTTTCCAGAATAGGGTCTGATCAATAATACAGTACTTTATAGCTCTCAACTTTAATGATCTGAATTTTGATTTATCCAACTTTGGGGGAGATTGAAAATTTAGCAGAAAAAATACGATATCTTTGTACTATTTTGAAGAAACATACTTGTTGTTTATCTATGAATTTATTTCTTCAATCTGGACAGAAGAGTCTCGTGTCATGTCTAAAATATGGTATAACCCAATTGCTTTGCAATTAGATTCTGTCATTAATTTGGCGAGGCCTTGTCCTTTTATCAGCTGAGTAGGCTTTATGGTGAGATTGTATTCCAGGGTTTTTGTTATCCATTTCCCTCGCTTTCCTTCACAATCAGGCCGAACCAATATTTCGTTGACTGCACTGCTTGGGACATAAGCTGTAATTTTAGATTGAAGAACATATACTTTGAAGGATTTTAAAGCCTTTACCAAGGCATAGGCCTGTTTTTCTATTAGATCATACTTCAATTCAGAGTCTCTGAGGGTTTTGCTAAAGAAGGAGATAGGCTGCTCGTATCCTTGCTCATTTCTTTGTAGAAGAACAACAACTATGGTATTTTCTGATGCAAATGAAAAAATCATGAATTCTTTGGAATAATATGGGCTAATTAGAACAGGTGCCTGAACGATAGCTTGTTTGATCCTTTCAAAGGATTCTCTCACTTCTGGTATCCACTTAATTTCTGCATCCTTTTTCAACATGTCAGTGATGTGCTTGACAATTTCTGCAAAGTTAGGTATAAACCTCCTTAAAAAATTAATTTTACCAATGAATGACTGAATAGACTTTTTATTTCTCGGAATGTCGATTTGTTGAATAGCCCTTACTCTTTCCAGATCTATTTTAATACCTTCAGGTGAAACGATGTCTCCTAAAAGATTTCCTTCCTCCATGGAAAAATGTGATTTTTTGGGATTAAGTGATATGCCGTACCTCCTGCATTTCTCAAAGGTCCGCTTCAAGTGCTATAAATGTTCTTCATCGGATGCCGAAAATATAGTGATGTCATCAAGGTAAATAACTAAAAACTTGTCTTTCTCCCCAATAAAAGCGATGTCCATAGCCCTTTGAAATGTGGCTCTTGCGTTCATCAATCCGAAATGCATCTTTTCGTACATAAAGGTGCCCCAAGGAGTGGTAAAAGCTGTTTTATTTTCGTCCTCTTCCATTACTGATATTTGATTGTACCCTGAATATCCATCAAGCATAGAGATTCTCTTTGCGCCGACAACTCTTTGTAAGATATAATCCATTTTTGGTAATGGATAATTGTCTTTCAGAGAGCACCTGTTTAGATTCCTGAAGTCTACACAGAGCCTTATCTCTCCGTTCTTTTTTCTGACAGGTACAAGGTTGGCTACCCATTCTGAGTATCTCAGTGGCACTATGATTTTTGCTTCCAGCAACCTTTTCAGCTCTGTTTCTATTATAGGTAATAGTAAAGGATTAAATTGCCTAAAATTTTGTTTAACAGGTTTTGATCCAGGTTTCAGAGGAATTTTGTGCTAAATAATCTCTGTATCAAACATCTTCAGATATTCATAAGACCATGCAAAAATGTCTGAATAATGTTTCATTAATTCAACATGTGCTTCTTTCTATTTTTGTGACATTTTCCTAGATATTTTTACCAACCTGGGATTTGCATCCGGACTAATGTCACAGTCCACTACATCTGTTTCTTCTGTTTGGATAACAACCTTCCTGGAAACATCATTATGATCGAACAACCTTTCTAGTGGAACCAAACCCTTGGGCAGATGGTTTGTCTTCAGTTCAATGATTTTGTGGCCAACAATTGTATCTTGAAGGACTTCTGCAACATGTATTTTTGCTTCTCTATCTTCGTCATCTTGATCAATTGAAATGTTAGAAAACTCTTCAATAGTTTTCAAAAATATTTGAATTTCCTCATCATCTTTAAAAACCTACCAATGTTTTATATTATCTAGTATTGAAGGTTTGTTTCCGACTTCAACTTCGAATTTCGGATTAGGGAACATTGGCGTTTTAAAGTTGCTAGCTGCAAGTGCTAAATAGTCGGCCTACTGATTCAAATTTCTGTGTACAAAAGTAATATTAAATGCCGAAAAGAAATTATCCACACAGTCCCACACCTCATTTCTGTATTGTTTTAACCTTTGCTGTTTGGTTTGGTATATATTCTTGATCTCGTGAATAATAAGTTCCGAGTCTCCAAAAACAGATGACTTATCTACTCCCATATCTCTAGCAGCTTTCAAACCTAACAACAAAGCTTCATACTCACTGATGTTATTAGTGGTGTCAAACTCAAGTTTGTATGACATGGGGATAACCTCCTTGGTAGGGGAAATGAAGACAATACCAGCTCCAGAACCTTGTTTAGAACATGCTCCGTCAAAATACATTTTCCAAACAAAATTGTCTTTATTGTCTCCCACTGCAGTTGTTGACTTTCTGACTGATACTTCTACCATTTCCTCACTCATATGAAAAATAGAAGAACCTAGATCATCTTCTACAACATATATAGGATGATTAATGGGATTATTGTGATCACTTACCAAATAAGCCAATCTAACTTCTCTGTATAATCTCCGTTGTTCCCCACCAAAAACAGGTATTGTTGCATAACTAAGGTCCATCTGTAGAGTACCACCTACCTTCTTAGCCCAAGATCTTGAAAGAAGCATTCCAAATTTTGGTGGTATGTCAGCCACGATAACATCTAATACCACACTTTTCATAGGTAATATGGAAAGAGTAACAACCACATCTTTTATAACTCCAAGGCATTTGACTTTCTTGGAGTCAAAAGAATATAGATCATGATATAGTCTAGTAATGTCCAACCCTAATTCTTCCATCACCACCTTAGGCATTACATTATGCGAGGCACCAAAATCCATTAAGCAGTTGTGCAATATCTTGTCATGGATATTTAATGAAATGTAAAAAGGTGGAGAGGCATCGATTCTATCTTCAATGTGAGGTCCAATAGTTATAGTAGGGTTTTCATCCTCTAGATTGACCGTATCTGAAAAGGTGACATGAGCTGGAGCCTGTAGAGCCTTGAGGACGGTCTTTCTGAAAGGTTTTGTTTTCATGAGTTCTAATAATGGCATTGAAATCTTGATTTTGTTGATTTCGTGTTCTAAACTGAAAGCAAAAACATTTCTATCTGGTTCCTTTATGTCAATAGTACTATCCTTGGCAGGTTGTTTCAATGGTTGATCAACTTGGATCTTGGGAACACCTTTGATAATTCCTGTCTTAACTGGAGTACTGGCCTTCTTTGTGGAAATAGGTGTATCAACTTTAGGTGCATTCGAACCAGATCTGAGATTGTATTTTTTCCTTTTAGGTTCCTGTTGGACGATCTCATCTTCATCCCCTTCCTCAAACTGATTTGCAATCAAAGCATCTTCTTAATCCTGCTGTGTCACATGTAAAGGAGATGATTCAGAATCATTCAAATGAACTGCAGGGTATTCTTTTGTATCATCCTCATCCTCCTCCTCATCTACTGCATTATTCTGAAAAGGAGGTAACACCTTTTGGTCATCTTGGTTTTTTCTTTCTCTTGGTAAGATTTGAGGTACGTTGTTTGGTCTCCTGAACTGATTTGGATTTCTGTAACCACCCTCCTGTGCAGGTCTATTGGGTTGTTTTTGTTCTATCTTCAACCTTGCCATTTCAGATGTCAGATTTTTCAGCATCTTAGCCATTTCATCCATTTTAGAATCAGATGTTGAATTAGAAGATGAAGGAAATTCTTCCTTTTGCTTTTTCTTGTCTCTTTCACTTCTAGACTTCAATTTGTCTGCTGCTAATATGTTTGATTCTACCTCGACAATAGCATCTTGCATCAGACTGAGGGTAGTGGTTCTTCTTTCCCTAAGAAACAAGGAAAATTCAGCATCAAATGCATTGGCAAAAGTGATTTTAGCTGATGTCTCTGAAGGTCTTATCTCCTCTGGAATTTTACCATACATCTAGTTGAACCTTTTGGTAAAATCAGGTATTGATTCACCTTGTTTCCTCCTTAAAGCACTTAATTTGGTGATGTAGTATAAAAAGTCCTTCTTGTCTACCCAGTGTTTAAGAAAGGCATCATCTAAGGCTACAATATCAGCTATTGAATTAGGAGGCAAACTCCTGAACCACTTTCTTGCTTCCCCATTTAGACTTTGTGCGAATAGTCTCATCCACACATCAGCATGCTCTACATTGAAATTATCTGCAAAACTATAAAATGAACTCAAATGCTCTTCAGCAGTAACTGATCCATATCCATTGTTTCTGGGAAAGTATCTCATATAATCATTTGGTGGAAAGGCATACATGACTTGTGGAAGAACCAAGGGAGCATACCTCGCTGCAACTATTTCGTCCATTCTGTCTGCAGCCATATTAGCTATTTTTGGAGCTTTGGGAGTGAGTAAGATTGGTAATGATGAAGGAGAAGGCATCCCTTGTGTATTACAACTTATATGTATTGTCATTGAGTCTTGATCTTTAGTAGATAAGGATTTCTCTTCTGGACTATGATCAACTAATGGGTTAAGAAACAGAGGATTCTCAAAAAAAAAATAATGTGATCTAAAATCCTCAGATGAGACAGATCCAAGAGATGATGAAGGTGTCTTTGGTTCGCTCTTAATATCTATGTTGTGACCTCTCAAAGTTTCAGTCATAGGAAAAATGTCTGGATACTCCTGTTTAATGAGTTCAGTAAGTATCTTCCACTGTTCTAGATTTAATTCTGAAATAGTTGAAGGGAATGAAACTATATCAGACTCAATAACAGGTTTAATTTCACTTTCAGGATTCACATCTTCATCTAATTGGGTTTTGATGATTTTAGAGGATTTTCCTTGAGAACTTTCTGAAGATAATTTTCCCTTTAAGAGTGAAGACTGACCAGAAAGAACTTTAGGTTTTCTTAATAACTTTTCAGGATCTGGAACTGCTACAACAGGCTCAAGATCTAGATTTTTTCTGGTTACTAGTCTCTTATTAAATGATGAAGAATTTAGAGGAGTTTTAGGTCCTTTACCTTCTCTTTTAGGAGCCTGAATTACCACAGAGGAGTCGCCAGGTGAATAATCACAGTCTTAAATAATGTCCAAAATCTTGTTCACCACCAAGATATGAAAGTAAACTTGTCATTTCCCTAGGGAAGATCTCTTTGTTTCTTCGTCCCCGGCAACGTCACCAAAAATGTTAGTCCCTAAAGTTGCACTTGACTATGAGAGGGCAAGCTACGACATCATTCGTTTATTGCAAAGTGTTTATAAGGTTTTATGATTTGGTTTTTTAGTAGGGTGGTTGAAAACTGGCTCAAGGTTACAACATAACATGAAAATCAAGATCAGGACATAGCATATCCCATTAGCTGAATAATAGGTGGACACATAGATGGATTAAACCAATTAAGAAAAAGGAAGATAAAGTCTTCAATTTGTCAACTTCACATGAATTCTCGTCTCAAAATGTCATAAAGAAATAAGACAATCAACTTGATATCAAAACTTAAAAAATTATCTGTACAATAAAATTTTCACTGTATAAATTAACAGTCAAGAATAAAAAAACATTGCAATCTGAATAATGAATTCAAGCATGAAGAAATAAATAATAGAGTATAAAAAGAGGGTCTAACCATCCATATTCCTTTGCTATTAAGTGTCAAATTGAACATAAATGCCTTTTACAATGAGCTTCACAAAAAGGTCCCCTGGATCTCCAATTTTTCCACACCATCACATAGTCTTTCCTCTGTCTATTTAAACTATCTATAAAACTTCCAGATCCTATCATCTAGTATAGCTTTAATGACTAGATTCAAATAGTATCTATCTGCTAAGGTAGTTCACTCAAAAAGAGCTTCTACAATCCCAAAATAGATCACAGCTCAACAACTTGATATTGTATGATATTGCCAACATTTACATTTGATTCTACAAAATAGGAATTAGTTTGATTTAGTCAAACAGATCGAGGTCTTAGCATCTCACTGTACAAAAATGAGTAAGCATTGCCATATTTCCTGGAAAACATTTAAATCATGATTGTAGCAAATCTCCATGTAACCTTTAGGATATAATCACAACAGTAGCTTTAGCATTTTTCTGTTTGAGCTTTGTGGTAAGCATGACATTGTGCCAATAGAGTCTGAAGTTTATCTCCCTGATTTCTTTGAGCAATGCCCTTTGATCTTTTTTTTTTTATTTTAAACCTTGAATCCTTTCTTGCTGGTGAGCATTCCATTGTTCTATTTGTGCCTTTTCTTTCTTTAATTGTCTTACTGTTTTCTGAAATTCCTTGATCCTTTCTTTATCAGTTCTGATTTTAACTCTGGATCCTGAGCATTCTTCAAAAGGTGCAGGTTCATTCAGGTTTAAGGCAACTTTGGGCTCTTTTGCTTTAACTTGGTACTTTGAGACTAATCCCGAGCTATGTTCTTCATCAGAACTTGTTGAATCTATAGCTTCAGTCACATTTGATATGCGATCTGAGTCTTCAAAGTAATCATGTTTAATCTCAGGGGTTTCACTGATACCTTTAGCCATCTCTTTAGCTTTTGCTAATATGGTTGAAGCTCTCGTTACAGGTCCTGTAGATGATGAAATAATTTTTTTACCTTTGCTGACTGGTTTCGTAGGCAATGAAGTTCTTTTTTCCCTTTTCCTAGTACCTGCTTCAACATTCTCAGAGTCATCTTCTATAACTATGACGTTTTCTTCTTTGATTGATGGATTAAACATGGCCTTTGACTTCAGTCTATACTTGTTGGTGACCCTAGTAGAATTCCTTCTAGGTTTTTGTGATACAGACACACCTTTAACCCTTTTCCCTTTGACTGCAACACCCCTTTGACTGGTTGATGGCGATTCATGCTTGACTGTAGTTTGAGTATCAAAATCTTTATCTGAATCATTTTCCCCTTTAACATCTTCTTCAAAAAACGTTTCAATTTCTAGATCCCACCTAGGTCTTTTACTTCTGCTACTCCTTGTCACCTTGATATCAGGCATCTCCTCTTTCACAGGGGTTTCATTGATTGAAATATCTCGACTCTATGTAACAGTCTTTCCCCCTTTGCCTTTCTTTTGTTTATTGGACTGCATGTTAGGGTTTAAAGATTGCATGAGCCAGCTCCAGGGCTTCTGTAATTCTCTCAAAGCAGACATAACTAAAGTTTTAATTAGGACACTATGAAACATACTGCTCTTAGCATTGGTGGAAAGCGACTGCACTCTCTTTGACATCTTTGTCAAGCTTTTGAGTAGAAAATAAGGGAGATTTAGAGGGTAATCACCATTTAAATGCATTAGTATCCTAATGTGGTAGATATAGACCAATGAGAATCTACCTTCGTCGGTGATATACCTGTGGATCATGATCAGAGCAGTGTGCCATTCGGGCCGAATCCAGCTACGAGGTACTCCCCTTTTCCAATTCAGATTTTTCTTATCTGGAAGAAGGAATTGGTTTACAAACTCTGTAACCACATGCTCTTTCTTCCACCATCTTTCTCCTCCAACCACCAACCTGCAAGCCTTTGCAATTGTCTACTCTGTCACTAGCATCAACATCTTACCGATCTCCACCTCGTGACCATCAAAATTCAGAGAGAACTTCATGGAGACCTGCTCATTGTAACCTTGAAAAGTGGTAAGGAATTCAAATCACCCAGTGTCTCTGAACCTTTGAGCCATCTGAGGATAGACTTCAAGAAGTTCGACACCCTCTGGTTCTATTCTGACTACGTGTCCACTCTTCTTTGGTGCCATAAAAAAAAAATTCTATAACTAGTGTCCTTGGGTTCCAAATTTGCCACCTGCAATATGTTAGTGTATAACGTTCCTTTGAGCGAATACCTGCGCCTAAATTTAGAAAAATCAGACAGGTATAATATAATGATCATTGAGAATTGGGTGATTTAAAATGAGTCCTGTGTAGGTACACAACAATCGGATTATGAAATGGTTTGAATCAGTAAATGATTCCAAGCTATTGTGAATGCATGCGAACTCTCAATCCACGATTCGTGTCGTCATAACAAAATCTAGATGGTAGGCGCGTATCAAGGCATGATTATTTTGGCGCTACAGGAATAACCTTACTCCCGTAGCGCTATTAATGACTTAGCAAAATTTGAATTTATGAAATTCAAATAGGCATATAAGGTAACACCTCGTCTAAAATCATGTCTTTCAAAATCAAACTTAAATAAACCACTCAAAAACTGTAATGCAAACCATAAGACACTAAAAACAAAGATCGAAATCAAATCGAAACAAAAAAAATGAAGTGTAGGTAAGAAGGGTGTAGGATAAGGGTTTCTCACTAAACTAAGACAAAATTAGAGACTAATAGTGTGCATAGTGTCCGCAAGGTGTGCGTTGACAAAGTCTAGTGTGACTCAAAATCTCAAGAGAGATAACTTGAAGCTTTATTTGCAAAGAGTGCAAGGGACCACGCAAGGCGTGCGTAGGTAGAAACACACTCAACGTCGTATTGTTCAGGAGGAACAATTGAGTCATGTAAGAACTGTTGCAAGGAGTGCACAGTTGACCACAAAAAGAGTCAAGTCAAAGAAACATGTTGCAAGGTGTGCATAGGGTCGACAATCAACTAAGTGTCACAGAAACATCTAGGAGAATATTAAGTTTTCGAGAAGGAATAAGCTCATAAGAGATAGCAGACGAAAATTATTCAATAGAGAGGATCCCATTGAAAATTTCCCAATCAACGAGTAAGATCCATTCGAAGGAATTAGGGATCTTTCCAGACTATGAGATCTGGGGGATTTGCACGGAGGATAGTCTTAAAATCCTTCGACACTTGGTGTATTCATAGGTTTGAAAGGGGTTAAGGAGAAGGATCGTTGAAGTCCCAAAGAGGAGAAGTGAAATCCCAGCTGTTGGTATCAAAGAGGATACGTGGCAACAGATTAGAGAGTCTGGGAGGTAAAGCTCCAGAAGATTTGCGTGGAACAAAGATAAATTCTCGTGAAGTTGCAAAGGCCGAAGAAATCCAGACCGTTGGATCCAGAAGGATATGTGGCAGAGATTCGTGTATTTCGGAAGAAGAGCACTTTGAAGGGAAGCGAGAGTGGTGAATCCAAAACTATCGATGACCAGAGTAGTGAAGTAAATTGTGGTCTTCGAAATGAGAGGGACACGCGTCATCAGATCATGGAATCTGGAAGAGTGCACTCCGGGAAAGAAAGGAGGAAGTGGAGTCGTTGACCAGAATTTGTCTGAAGCTCCAAGAGGTAAGAAGATAATCCTAGCTGTTAGTTGTTTGGATACGTGGCGTCAGATCTATCACTTAGGTGATAGGACACTTCAGGGAAATTGGAGAGTAAATTCCCAAAGGTCGAATGTCCCAAAGGACGGAGTCAACAGGAGTCATTGATAAATGAAGGGACACGTGGAGAGTGGAGATTCACTTCAGAGCATTATCACTCTGAGAGAAGTGAAGTGTAAAGGCACAAGAAATCACGAAGGCGAAGCGCCAGATTTCATCTAAGTCGTCTATTGGAATAAGACATGTGGCAGAAGATCTTTCACTTCAGAGGATTTACACTTTGGGAGAAAGAGGAAAAGAGGAGCATTGACTGGAAGTCGTCTGCAGGGGAAACAAAGGACGCATCTTGACCATTGATCGAGGTGAGCACGTGGTGCTTGATCCGTAACTTTGGGTATGGAGCACCTTGGGGGAAAAATCTATTGGAATGCTCGGAACTCTTGAAGCCAGAGTCCTGAAGTGAATCACAATTGTTGGTTGTTGGAGAAGTGTGGGTCATAGATCTTGTTCGAGTGATTTTTTCGGTCTAGATTTTGGGGAAAAAGGAGTCATTTGCACTCAAAATCATTGAAGCTTGAAGCCACGAAGGGGGCTAGTTGGAGGTCATAGCCTGTGGTCATAAGAAAGCAGGGCCTAACAGAGAAGCTAGCGCTCACCACTTAGAGTTACCAGAAGTGCAAGAGAAGGGTGTGTGGGTGAATCGAACGACGTGGGTAGCAAAGAGGGGGCCTGTGTGAATTGATTTCAGGGTCTATTAGAGGCCCAAAGAGCCGATTAAACTCATTGAATTGAGGATCCTTGATCGAGAGGTCACGCAACCCCGATGAGAGGAGGGGGGTTGGATCAAGTGGTATCATAGCCTAAGAAAAGGTTCTGTCTGATACCATCAAGTGGTATCAGAGCTACAGATTTTAATTTATGTAAGAAAGAAGGAAGTAGTCTGGTATCATCAAGTGATATCAACACAGTAACATAAACTCTGTGTAAAGGAAAATTTCAGCACCATGTCGCCTAGAAGACGTGCAGAGCGACCTGTAGAAAACTTAGGTGTGGAAAGGGAGATGAGAGAACTTCACACAAGATTAGATGCTATGTAGACAACACAAAGGAGAGAACCTGATGATGGAGATGTCAGTGATGCATAAAAAGAAGAAATGGAATTTGAAGGAGTTGCAAGAGAAGATGTTGCAGAAGAACGCTTGCTGAAAGATGTTGTTAAATTGGGAGAAAGAGAAAAAATAGAAATACCAATGTACGAAGGAAACTTAGATGTTGAAGAATTGTTGGATTGGATAAGAGCAATGGAAAAATACTTCAACTATGAAGAAGTTGATGATGAGAAGAAAGTAAAACATGTTGTCACTAGATTGAAGGGACATGCAACAATGTGGTGGGATAAACTACAGGTTGACAAAAGAAGCAAAGGCAAGCAAAAGGTTAAGAACTGGGATAGAATGTTCGCCAAGATGAAGGCTAAATTCATACCCAAAGACTATCAGATAAATATGTTCAAGAAATTATAGAACCTGAGATAGAAAGGATAGATAGTAAAGAATACATCGAGGAATTTTATAAGTTGAACATCAGGGATTGACATAGAGAAAAAGATGATGAAAAGGTTGATAGGTACATAAATGGCCTGAGATATGAAATCCAGGATGAAATCAACATTATAGCAGTGAGGACAGTGGAGGATGCTTATCAAATTGCACTAAAAGAAAAAGGGAAATTGGTCAGGAAACAGAGCCAACAAAGCAGAGGAAGAAGTATAAATAGAGGAAAGGGATT
Organism: Picea mariana; assembly: GCA_032191745.1. NCBI lineage: Eukaryota > Viridiplantae > Streptophyta > Pinopsida > Pinales > Pinaceae > Picea > Picea mariana. The sequence continues at coordinate 94,145 of JASDQU010099900.1, read as the reverse complement.
TTTCCATGAAAAGGCACAAAAACCCAAGGTTGAGAATGGAAAACCACACAGTCACTCAGAAAGAGGAGGAAGTTCCCGAGGGAGACAATATGGTGGAAGGAATGATTTTCCTCGAGGAAGAGGAAGAGGCAGAGGAGGAGAGGTGAAGTGTTATGCTTGTGGAAAAACAAGACACATGTCTTGGGAATGCCCTGAGAGAAAGAAAGAAGGAGGAGGTGAAACTCACATTTTAGAAGTGCAGAAGCAGAATGTTGAGGCAGAAGGCATAGAATATGGGAGGTCTTTGATGATGAAGAAGGTTCTCTTGAAACTAGAGCTAGAGGTGGAGAAACCAGTGCAGAGGAACAGTTTGTTTAGAACTTCTTGCAAAACCAAAGAAAAGGTATGCAAGGTGATAATTGATAGTGGGAGCACTGATAACTTGGTATCCACATAAATGGTGGAGAAATTGGAGCTAGAGACAACTGCACATATGAGTCTGTATAGAGTGTCATGGTTGCAGAAAGGACACTAGGTAAGGGTCACTAAACAATGCCTAGTTGAATTTAAGATAGGAGGATATAGAGATGAGATTTTGTGTGATGTGATTCCCATGGATGTATGTCATGTATTTTTGGGGAGACCATGGCAGTTTGACAGAAATTTCATTCATGATGGGAGGAAGAATACTTATACCTTGGAGAAAAATGGTAGGACACACATGCTACTACCAATAGAGGATAAGAAAGTGAAGGAAGAATCCAACATAAGTATACTTCTCATGAGTGGGAAGGAAATCCTAAGTGAAGTCAAGAAGGAACAAGAGATGCAATTTGTTGTGGTGAGGAAGTCCAGAGTCATCCTTACAAGTACTTCTATGGATGATCTTCCTGAAGAAATTCAGGAGTTGTTAGAGAATTTTGTTGAAATAGTAGTGGATGAGTTACCTCACACATTGCCACCTATCAAGAGTATCAACCATCACATTGATCTCATACCAGGAGTGAGTCTGTCGAACAAAGCAACGTATAGATTGACACCTCAAGAGAATGAGGAGGTAAAGAGACAAGTCCAGGATTTGATGGACAAGGTTTTAGTCATAGAGAGCTTGAGTCCATGTGCAGTACCAACTGTGTTGAGTCCGAAAAAATATGGAGGATGGAGAATGTGTACAGACTCAAGAGACATAAACAAAATCACCATCAGGTACATATTTCACTTTCCAAGGATGGATGACTTAATGGATTGTTTGAGCAGAGTAAATTATTTTTCAAAAATAGACCTGAAAAGTGGATATCACCAGATAAGGATGAGAGAAGGTGATGAGTGGAAAAAATCCTTCAAAATGAATGAAGGGTTGCATGAGTGGCTTGTTATGCCATTTGGATTGACAAACACCCCAAGTACTTTTATGAGGTTGATGAATGAGGTATTGAAAGATTTTATTGGTAAGTTTGTGATTGTATATCTGGATGATATATTATTCTTCAGTAAAACTAAAGAAGAACATTTGAGGCACTTAACGTTAGTGATGAGAAGATTGCAATGAGAGAAGTTGTTGATAAATCTGAAGAAATCCTCTTTTATGAATACATAACTCATTTACTTGGGTTTTTTAATCTCTTCAAATGAATTGAAGATGGATCTAGAGAAGGTGAGAGAAATAAGAGAATGGCCATCGCCAAGGAGCATATTCGAGGTGAGAAGCTTCCATGGATTAGCCAGTTTCTATCAGAAGTTCAATAGAAATTTCAGTGGTATTTGTGCACTAATATTAGACACGGTAAAGAAGAGACACAAGTATTTTAAGTGGACATAAGAAGATGAGAAAAGTTTCAGGATATTAAAGGAGTATATAACAGAACAACCGATTCTAGTCTTGCTAGATTTCGGGAAGACGTTTCAAGTACGAGGTGATGCTAGTGGAGTGAAAATTGGAGCAGTCTTGAGCCAAGATAATAGGCATGTTTCATATTTCAGTGAGAAGTTGAATGACACCAAAAGGAAGTACTCCACATATGATAAAGAACTTTATGCAATAATTCAATCCTTAAAGAAATGGAGGCACTACCTTGTTCCAAAAGAATTTGTTTTGTACAGTGATAATCAGGATTTACAATTCATAACCAAACAGGAGAAGTTAAATCAAAGACATGCCAAGTGGATAGAGTTTATGAAAAAATTCACTTTTGTCATTAAACATATTTCTGGTAATGCTAACAAAGTTGTTGATGCATTAAGAAAGAGATGTTTGATTCTGCAGGAATTTTGAGTAAAAACCTTAGGGTTCGAACACCTTAAGGAGATGTACTGTGATGATCAAGATTTTAAAGATGTGTATGAAGCATGTGAAAATCCTGTGCTTAGAGACATAAGTCAGTGGGAAAAGTATTTGATTCAAGATGGATTGTTGTTTAAAGGTAGCCATTTGTGCATACCAAAGTGCTCGATGAGAGATAATCTACTGAAAGAAAAACATAGTGGAGGTCTAGCCGGACATTTCGACCATGACAAGACATTTGCACAGTTGAACAATTCATATTATTGGCCAGGTACGAGGGAAAAAGTGAAGAAATTTGTAAAAAGATGTAAGATTTTCTAGTATGCAAAAGGAAAGCGACAGGACATTGGGTTATATCAACCATTGCCTATTCCAGATAGGCCTTGGGATGCAATACGCATGGATTTCGTGTTGGGATTTCCAAGAACACAAATGGGAAGTGATTCCATATTTATTGTAGTTGATAGATTATGAAAGATGGCACACTTTATCCCATGCGAGAAAACTAATGATGCAACACACATTGCAAATCTATTTTTAAAAGAAGCTGTGAGACTTCATGGGTTTCCCAAGAGTATTGTCTCAGACAGAGATTGGTCATTAATGGAGGACATTGTGGAAGAAACTAGGGATGGAGTTTTCCTTTAGTTCAGCATATCACCCTCAAACAGATGGACATACTGAGGTGGTAAATCAAAGATTAGGAAATTTGCTGAGGATTCTAGTCACTGAACATCATAGCCAATGGGATCAGATTCTGCCACAAGCAGAGTTTTCCTACAATGACTCACCAAACAGGAGTACAGGGAAGAGTCCATTCCAGATAGTATGTGGGATGAAGCCAAGAGAAGTATTTGAGTTGATAGATTTGTAGTAGAATGAATTCAGAAGTGTTGGAGTAGAAGAATTCACTGTAGAAATGCAGAAGCTTCACAATCAGATCAAAGAGCAGTTGCAAAACAACAAAAAAGAATATAAATGCAGGGTTGATCAACATAGGAGAGAACTTCAATTTGAAGTGGGAGACCAAGTTCTGGCACATCTCAGGAAGGAAAGGTTCCCAAGAGAAACATATAACAAACTAAAGTTGAAGAAGATAGGACCGTGTAATATCTTAATGAAAATTGATGCAAATGATTATGAGATAGGGATGCCAGAAGATGTGGGAATATCGCTCATATTCAACATTTTAGACATGTATCCTTACAAGGAATATGCCACAAGAGGATCAGAAGATTAAAAAGAGATCCAGTGGGAGAAGTAGATGCCTATAGAAGAAAATACGCAGATGGAGAAGATCATAGATCAGAGGATTGGTAAGAAGACTAGGAGGAAGACTTATTTTGAGTATTTGGTAAAGTGAAAATCACACCCAATAGAAGATGTCAGTTGGGTAAATGAAGCAGATATTTAGAAGCATGGAAAGTCAGTGCAGGAGCTCATGGAAAAGAGTCCATGAATTTTTTTCCAGAGGAGTATGATGCAGGAGCATTGCCATCAAAGAACAAGTGGAGGAAAACTCAACACCCTAGCACACATTTTGAAGTAATTTTGAATTTAAAGTTGGCATATCATATAAATATCTTGAAAAGATTGTAATTAAAGAAGATCTTAAATATTGAGAGGTTGAACCATCGTGTGAGATCGATGGAGATTGTATTTTCTTTAATGTAGTTAATAGCAGTACAGATCTGAATCATTCACTCTTATTTGTATGTACCGATCATTTATTGTAATAAGCCTTAGTAGTTGAAATCTTTAATTTGATAGGATAGCACTAAGGTAGTCGGAGGGGAAAAATCCATGAGCCCTCTTGTATAAATATATGTATTGTATGCCCAAATGAGGCTATTGAATATTATTGTAGCTAAAGTTTGCTGAAAGCTATGGAAAGTTACTTGAAGTTGTTATTTTTGAGACTATTGAAGCTTATCAAAGTTGTATGAACCCATGTACATATCATTTGAATGAATATAATAGAGAAGCATTGATCCAAAATGTTTGGTGTTGTTGTTACTGTGTCTATCTAAATGAATGGTAGGATTTATGTTTAATTACATTCTCTGTTATTACTTGTTATTATGTTATGAATGCATTACATGGTTGAATGTATGAATTTGTGATGATTAGATAAGTTTCAATTGTTTCTCTTCTACGAGCTCATGCAAGGAGTGCATAGTGTTTGCAAGGTGTGCGTTGACAAAGTCTAGTGTGATTCAGAAGCTTAGGAGAGATAACATGGAGCTTTATATGCAAGGTGTGCATAGTGTCCGCAAGGTGTGTGTTGAAAGAGTCTGGTGTGACTCAAAAGCTCAGGAGAGATAACTTGAAGCTTTATTTACAAAGAGTGCAAAGGAACATGCAAGGTGTGCATAGGTAGAAACACACTCAACATCGTATTGTTCAGGAGGAACAATCAAGTTGTGTAAGAACTGTTGCAAGGAGGGAAAATTTGCCCACAAAAAGGGTCAAGTCAAAGAAACATGTTGCAAGGTATGCACAGGGTCGACATTCGACTAAGTGTTGCAGAAACATCCAGGAGAAGCTTAAGTTTTTGAGAAGGAACAAGCTTAGAAGAGATAGCAGATGGAAATTATTCAGTAGGGAGGAGCCCACTAAGAATTTCCCAATCAACGATTAAGATCCATTTGGAGGAATCAGGGATCTTTCCAGACTTTGATATCCGGGGGAGTTGCACGGAGGATAGTCTTAAAATCCTTCGACACTTGGTGTATTCAAAAGTTTGAAAGTGGTTAAGGAGCGGGATCATCGAAGTCCCAAAGAGGCGAAGTGAAATCCCAGTCATCAGTATGAAGGAGGATACGTGGCAACATATCAGAGATTCTAGGAGGTAAAGCTATGAAAGATTTGCGTGGAGCAAAGAGAAATTCTCGCGAATTCATGAAGGCCGAAGAAATCTGGATCATTGGATCCAAAAGGATACATGGCAAAGATCCACGCATTTCAGAAGAAGAGCATTTTAGAGGAAAGAAAGAGTGGTGAATCCAAAACTCCCAAAGCCTGAAGTAGCGAAGTAAATCGTGGTAGTCAATCTGAGAGGGACACCTGTCATTAGATCATGGAATCCGGAAGAGTGCACTCCAGGAAAGAAAGGAGGAAGTGGTGCTGTTGACCAGAAGCCGTCCGAAGCTCCTAGAGGTAAGAAGCTAATCCTAGCCATCAGTTGTTTGGATACGTGGCATTAGATATATCACTTTAGTGATAGGACACTTTGGGGAAATTGGAAAGTAAATTACTGAAGGTTGAAAGTCCCAAAGGCCAGAGTCAACAGGAGTCGTTGATAAACAGAGGGACACGTGGAGAGTGGAGATTCACTTCAGAGCATTGTCACTCCGGGAGAAGTGAAGTGTATAGGCACAAGAAATCCCAAAGGCCGAAGCACCAGAGTTCATCTGAGTCATCCATTGAAATAGGACGTGTGGTATAAGATCTGTCACTTTGGAGGATTTACACTCTGGGAGAAAGAGGAATAAAGGAGATCTGACTAAAAGTCTTTTGAAGGGGAAACAAAGGATGCATATTGACCATCAATCGAGGTGAGAACATGGCGCTCAATCCTTAACTCTGGGTACAGAGCACTTCGGGAGGAAAAGGTGTTGGAACGCTCAGAACTCCTGAAGTTGGAGTTCCGAAGTGAATCACAGTCGTTGGCTGTTGGAGAAGAGTGGGTTGTAGATCTTGTCTGGGTGATTTTGCTAGTCCGGAGTTCAGGGAAAAAGGAGTCAGCTACACTCAAAACTGTCGAAGCCCAAAGCCGCGAAGGGGGATAGCTGAAGGTCATGGCTTGTGGTCATAGGGAAGCAAGGCCTAGAAAAGGAGCTAGTGCTCGCCACTTAGAGTTACGAGAAACACCAGAGAAGGGTGTGCAGGTGAATCAAACTGCGTGGGTAACAAAGAGGGGGCCTGTGTGAATTGATTTTAGGTTCTAGCAGAGGCCTGAAGAGATGATTCAGCTCAGTGAATTGAATATCCTTGACCAGGTGGTCACGCAGCCTCGAGGAGAGGAGGGGTGCTGCATCAAATTGGACTAAGAAGAGATAGGATAAGACATGCAAGCTTCCTAAAGGTTTCTGGTTTACTAGCATGATGTGACATTTGAAAGTTGCATTTTCATAGTCTAGTAGTGTTATAGCAAATTTTTCCTCACCCCATGCAGCTTACTTGGATGAAATTTCCATTTCCCTATGCAGACTTGAAGTCCCCTTTTGTACTCCCTAGAGACAAAAAATCATATTTTCCACATATACGCGCCCTACCAGTTAGACAACATGCATATACGTAGGTTGCACCACTACATCCCACATACATCGAGTTTTGTGCTCAAAATTAAAAATTGTGTCGGGTTTCCATGTCATGTCACGAGATTCGTGATCCTTGACCTTCCATATACTGGAAATGTTCTGACTCGACCCTTCAGTTCCATTTGAAGGCTATAAATTGACCCATATCCAAGCTGTGGAGGAGGAGATAATTCAACTTTTGAGAGCAAAGATACTTTGGAGAAATTTTCATTTCACATTGACTCTGTATCCCTTTATCCTTTAAAGTCTAAACATATTGTTCAACTCCCAAGCTCTTCCTTCTTTGATGGAAAACCTCATTGTCTCCTTGATATGAGTTTGCCTTTGGTCGAGGATTGAAGTGGTGGAGGCCCAACTGGAAGGGACTTGGTTTCTCAGTTTCGAGACGTGCCGACATAGAAGGTTGTCACTTGTATACTTCTGTTGATTATTTTAATAGAATGTAACACCCTGTTTCCCCCAATTTGTAATTAATCATAAACTAGCAATTACCATTCTAATGCATGAGGACAATGTAAATGTATTATTGTTTGAGTTGCCAATGACTGACTGTGGGGGTGAAGCCTTGAAAGTATTGGCCATGATATCACTAGAGGAAGAATGGGAAAACTATAAGAGAGGGTTCATTATCACAAATAACCCCAAATTTCCCTTGATGAGGATGACAACCTCCTTCGTATCCCAAGGAGAGAAATTAGTTAATGAAGAAAGGACCGGTGGTTGAATTATCAACCACCCCCATGAATGGAAACATGGGCTGTCAGCCCGAAGTACCATAGGGACCTGTAGACCCGAGCTTCCGTCTGACAGAAGGAACAGGATAGGTCGACAAACCTTCGAAGGTAAGAGGGATACACACAGAAGAGGAGATACCAGACAAAAAGAGCGTAAGCTTGCAAGGGAGATGCGCAAATCTCTCCAGCGAGTCACGAACTGAAGGCCACGAGCTTGATGCCGAGGAGCATCTGAGAAACTCCGCCGAGGCCATAAATGAGAGAGAGAAAGCTCTGAGTTACAGAGAACATGACCCAAACAGAAGCAAAAACAGAGGAAGAACCCTAGAGAAGTGTGAGAATTCCCTAGTGATATCATGGCTTGGCACGGGGGTGGCCAGAGTGCTAAGAATGAATGCCTCTGTGCCTATGGTCAGGTGGAAGGATGAACACCCACAGTTAGTTGGTTGGAGGCAACTTGTAATAGATAAGCGATCTCCTACCCTGTGTAATTTATCTATAACTGTGTATGAATTGGCTATACTATGTATGTTGCAGGAATTGTGTATGACTTCTTAATGGATATACTGTATTCCTTTTATCACTGTTTGGTTATATAATTAGGCTAGTAAGAAATCATATGGTTAGGATATGTTTTATACTCATAAATACTTGTGTCCTGTGGTGGCATAAGCCCGAGTCATGAACTATTTGTTTGTCGACCATGAACACAGTTTGATGTACGCATGTAAACCTTCCTAATAATTTTGATTCCCTTGGAGGATGAAGCCTGTTAAACCCAGAAGAAGAGTGTAAGGCTCTTAAGTCCTTCATAGCTGACGAAGCTCAGGAGGGATAACACTTGTAGAGTGTTTCTTAAACCAAGGTGGATTGCAGAGGAAGGGACAAAGGTTCGAAGCCTTTGGAGACCGAAATTATTCAAGGACTCGAAGCAACGAAGGCTCCAGAGGAAAAACAGTCGATATTGGAGGAATGCAGAGACAAGGACAGACAACCGTCAGATCTACAGAAGTAGCGATAACCTTAACGCTTCGTGCCCAAAGGAGGATTTTGATGTTCGGGGAAACATAGGTAGAGATCCCTTTGAATGCACGATACACGAAATCTTGAAGGGAATTTAGACCATCAGATATCAAGTTGGACACATGTCGACCAATGGAAGAACCCTACAACGTGTGAGTCATGAAATCCTGAACTCTTCGAAGAGGAAATCAAGCCGTCCATTGTAGAGGACGCGTGGCGAGAGCTCATCATTTCTTTGACTCGTAGAGCAAGAAGGTCAAAGAGCATACTGTTCAAACTAGCGATGTGTGAAGTCGTGATTTGATCGTAGCCGTCCATCAAGGAGGGCGTGTGGCGAAAGATTAGTGTTTTGCTCACTCGCGACTCGAAGGAGTCAACGGGCAAGGTTTTAAGGACTTAAAATACGCGAGATCGTGAAAGGATCTAGACCATTGGATCCAAGCCATGGGAGAACCATTGGATCAGAACCTCCATGTGGTATTGTGTATCGGGGGTTCAAAGGTTGAAAGAATTTCTTTTCGACTACAGAAGTCGTGAAGTGCCAAGCATCGAGGGCTCGTGTGAACACGTGGCACATCCGTTAGGTGGGGACCACGTGGTTGACAGGTGGTAGACACATGTCGCCTGGGAAAGAGTCAACCCATTGGCGACCTTTCGTGTTTTGGGGATTCGTAAAGGAGGAGCACAAGGGCTCAACACTCCAACTTGTGAAGTCGCGAGTTGTGAGTAGTACTAGTGTTTAGCCTAGCCTACGGTTGTATGTAGCAGGTGCTAGTGAGGAGGGAGCCATACCCGTATCGCATTTCAGGTATCGACATTTGGAGAAAGAGGAGTCAAGAGCATTGACTCTCCAAATCACGAGTTGCGAAAGGCGCTTGTGCTAAGGCCAGGTTGTGGTCACTTGGAGGAGGATAAGGGAAGGGATGGTCTGCACTAGGCCCCATAGAAATTTAGGGATTCTGTCCCTTGAAGAATAGACAAAAAAAAAATTTAGTTGCCGTAGTGGGTGTGTAACAAATTGGTATGAGAGCATGGTTACAACACTTGGCCTGCTTGGGCTCATGTACGAGTCGCGTAAGGAGATATAGTTATCTGCATTTACTCTTTGAGGAGAAGGATTGTAGATTGAACTTGTGTTTTTGGGAATTCTTGTTGAATTTCAATAGAAGAATTTCTTTAACCCCTTTGTCAAAGTGACGACTACTCTTACCTAAGTAGGGATATTCTAATTAACATGGATAATAAGACTTGAATGTGGATAGTTGAAGGTGGCAGGGTTGTGTCAAGGGTAGCTGAAGCCTGAAAGCCAAAAAACCTGATGTTAGTGACACCGCCTCTAAGCATGGGTAGTTGGAACATTAGGCACTGATGATGGCTGGTTATATAATGGTTAATACCTTTGTGGGCCTAAAGGAATCTAAGAGGATCAGGTAGGATCCTTGGTTGTATAATTACTTCTTTATATTAAAATCAGAGTATATAACTCCTCATGACCAGAGAAAAGTGAGATGGGTAAGACCCTATGGACGCTGAAGCAAGGAGGTTTTCTTGCTAAAACATTGTCGCATAAAGAGGAAAGTGACCCTAGTTGGTTATAGCCATGAGAGAAGACAACACCAACACGAGGTATGACTATGAGATTAGTCCTGTAAGTGACCGAAGTCTCAAACTAAAGGACACTAGTGATGAAATTAAACTATCAAGTGAATGCATTAGGTAAAAAGGTGTAATAGATGCACCTACATATACATGAATGTGTATACGTGATCATAAGGATGCTTGGAAGATCCTTGGAAAAAAAAAAAGGATATAGAAGTAAGATATGTCCATGTGTGTGAATAACATGGAAGGGGTGCAAGCAATGAGCTTGCATGATAAATGTTTGGTTAGGTTTGTGTGTGTTATGCTTGAGTGCATGGATTTAATGCATTGTGAAACTTCTTGATATAAAGCCTGATTTAATACCAGTTAGGTATGAATGATATTACATGTACAAGCACATGTATAATGTAAGAATATAGGTATACTAAAGACATGAGGTGACTGCCTAAATGAGGGAAATATAAAGAAAGAATCTCTCTTGTCTAGATCAAACAAATACTATGGATGCATGGCTGACCCCATTCTAAAGAGTCACGAAAGTTCTGTTCCAAGTAATAGCTTGAGGGGACTGTATTCCCTTTTCTTCGGGAATACTAATATGATTAGATAGAAGGGTAAATGAGAAAAGATGTTATGTTGTCATAATAAGAGGCAAATGATTATGCCTTTGGGAATCACATGAGAAGGATTGTGAACAATCCCGAGTTGACTGATCTTAAAAGTAAAGATGTATGTGGGCTATGAAATATACCTATGACAGCTACATGCATGATTAGGATTATGAATATGGTTAAATACATCATGGATGTAAGTTAAAAAAACTAGAATACATAATTAAGTACATGACAAAGATGCATGTTTATATTCCGTAAGGGAATATTTGGTAGACAACTAAAACTAACTCAAGGTTGAGGCCATCAAAAATAGTGATGGATATGCAATAAGGAAGTTGCATGCTGAAGGAGTTCCTTGTGGAGGAACTGTGTGAAGACTCTGTCAGGAAAATGAAGTCACAACCTTAATGACTGCTAAGAATTAAGAAGTAAGCCACAAGATTATATATATACACCGGAATCCTGGATTACATTTTGAGAAATATCATGTAATGAATAAGAAGACTAATAAATGAATATTGACCAATTCTGATAACCGAATGGTAGTGTGCAAGATGCACATGTTCATGATTCATTATGGGAAAAATATTTTTCTATTAAAGCATGTTGAAGTATCCTAAGAGTTAGGATGAGCCTAACCCAAGGATGCTCAGAAAAAGAGCAGCTGTGGAAACCAATATAGTTGGTAAGAGGAAAGTAAACCCCCCGAGTATGATTAAATGAATAAGTGAGTACGTTTAACTGATAAGGCTTGGTTGAAGCCATGATTAAGAAAAGACAATAAGGCCTTAGAGATAACTCGACTAGGCTGAACTCTACCTTTGGCGGTGTAGAAAGAGTTGGAAGAAGGGGAGAGTCCCCAATTCTTTCCTCGCTGAGTATTATGTTTTCTCTTGGATGAGAAAGATGGTATGCCAATGAAAGTAAAAAGGTTTTGAAACATAGTGATAAGGATTGTATTGCTGAAGATGCAATCGAAATTTGTTTGTGTTGCACTTGTGGAAACATTTGAAGATAATATGATGAAGTGCATGAAGATATGCTAGGACATTTTGAAGATGTTTATGAATTCGAATGTTATGATACATGAATTTGGTTTAATATTACGACTACTATAATTGTGACTATGATGATGCATGCTATGTATAGAAAGGAATTGGAGCTATTGAGGAAGACAATTGCCAATGACGAACAAACTCAAGCAGAGGATGACCAGGAGAAGGCTGTGGCTGAAAGATTGTTGACAGGACTGTGAAAATCCTGCTAAATCACTGTTGATGAGGTAGAGATAAGAAAGAGAGTGCTAGCAGCCAAGAACCGTTATAAAGATATTCGTGCCTATGTGGCACAAGGTATGAAGGGATTTGGTAAGAACCCTTCTTAAATATTTTATTGTCTCATGTTATGCATGAAAATTGAAAGGGAAGTGGTATGCCATGGGTACCCAAGCAGGGTATGATTCAGGAAGGAGAACCTAAATGATGGAGGCGTGAACCTCTGGTAGTAAAGACCGATTGTAACCCTCGAAAGAATTCATGAACTGATATTTCATGAACACATGGACCAGTCAAGGAACGATTGGAAACAAAAGTGCTCATAGATAGCACGTTGCATGGAATTACCTCAAGGAAATGCATATTTGCATAAAGGACAGACAATGGATTTCCCATTGAGGAAGGAGGAACTTCCAACATTTCTACTCACATTGTATAGGTGTTAGAGAAAACCAAATTTGGGTTGCCATGAGTGTTGGCACCCTGGTTATTAATGAAGGCATAATGCTTGGGTGCATTCATGCAAAACTTTTAAGTTTCATGTGTACTAATTTGGGATCGTGATCGGCCTATAGCAGGAAGCATGGTCCTATTGTAAAATGAATGAAAACGAATAGGCCATGTGGTGGAGAGGTTGGTTAGGTTCCAACACACCATGGCCAAGAACCTATCATAAAGTGTGACA
>JASDQU010099900.1:17245-74829 GCA_032191745.1 Picea mariana | reverse complement strand
TCCGAAAACCACTTTCCCCCAATTTAGAAACCGTTTTTTTTTTTTTCCATTTCGACCAATAATCTTCCGAGGAAATTTCCAAGCTAACCAAGACGAATTTCAAAAAACAGAAAGAGGTTTTTCTCAGAACATACGAAGGAAAAATAACCTCTTTTCGTTTTTCTACAAGTGTCACATATTGTGATATTCAAAGACTTCTTTGGGGCCTATTTTTGGGATTTTGTTTGCCACTTGTTTTACACATCTTTTTAAAACGTAGATCCTGGACAGATGGAGAATAATTTAAAAAAACCGAAAGATTTTTTTCTCAGAACAAGCTGATATACAAAAACCTTCTCCATTTTTCATACATCTATCAATATCTGGGAGATATGAGCGGATGATTGTAGCCCTTTTTTTTGCATTTGACCTCTTGAGCTTGGGGAAGAGTCTTGCTTATATATTTGATCATTTTGAATGTAAAAGGGAGTTGGTCAGATTAGAGAGGAAACATTTTTGTGCATTGTAATTTTTTCTAAGTGAATGGATGGAATAACAAGTGATTTGTAGGAATTCTTATGTCAGAATTTTGGCGCTTTTGTGTTCCTTTGATTTGTAATTTATCTTATGTGTTTACATCCCTTTAATATGTATCTTCTTTCTTGGTAAAAACATATTTTTGATCCAGAATTCATCTTAATGGTGCTCTGTTTCATTTTTTCCAACTTATTAATGTTTTTAGGTTACAACAATCACTTTAGAATTCATCCTTGGTGTTAGTCCTTAACCTTGTTTTTGAATGACTGGGTGTCCCTAGTCCCTATCCTACTCATTTATTCATGATTTTCTATTAAAACTTTGTTTTTACCTCTTGATTTGGAAGACCAATTTTCAATCTTTATTGCACTTTTTAAATGATTTTTGAGGTTTTTAAAGATTAGGGTTTGATATGAGAATTTTTTGTCACATCACTTTTCGTTTCATTATTTGAATTTTCAAAATTTTCCAAGTTAGAAAAGGCGTTGCAAGAATAACACTATTCTTGTAGTGCCAGGAATAATCATTGTTTTTCATGCGCCACCCTGCCCAGATCGTGTCCTAACATTTCAAATTATGATTAGAGGATCTACATACCTCTTTATTATCTATTTATGGTTGCTATTTTTATGATAACAACTATATACGAAGTATTGAGTTGTACTCACCATACCTACATCAAATCAAGACGTCTGATTATCATGAATGAAATCATCACCTTCCTATTTTAGTATGTCTGTTATTTTATGTAGGGATTGTAGACAAAGAGATAAATTCTAGTTTTTAACAGCTCTCGAGAACTAAAGATTCAACCATCAATCTTCTTAGAATTGTCTACAGGATCATATCAGCGATATGGCACCCAAAAAGAGTGGCCAAATAATCAAACTAGAGCCCAAAGGCACATAATTGCTTGAAGCATTCCCTCAGATGGCTCAAAAATTCAAGGATACTGGTTGGTTCGACTTTTTCTCAACGTTCCAGGGGCATGACGAACAAATCTCGATGGCGTTTGCACATAATTTTGATGGATTCAAATCTATGGTTGGAAAACTTCTTATGCATGTGACAAAACATTCTATCGCTAAAGCCTGTAGATTGCTAGTGTATGGGGAAATATGGTGGAAAGAGGAGATTGTGGTCATGGAATTTGTAAATTAGTTTCTAATTCCAGAGAATAAAAACCATAGTTGGAGCAAGTTTATACAACACCACTGGGTAAGGAAAGAATGGCACATTGCATTTCTAATTATCCACAGGTACATTACATGTGAAGGCATGTTTTCCTTGGTTTATCTCTCATATCAGACTGTTGATTCATATAAATGGTGATTACCCTATTAACTTACCCTATTTTCTATTAAAAAGTTGATCCAAGAAGTCTAAGAGGATCTAGTCCCATCTTGCCACAACAAAAATCAATCTTTTTCATCAAGGTTTGATTAGAACATTAGTAGTCTTCTCCTTAAATGAAGTCCAGAGATCTTGGGACTGGTTAATCCATTCCTTAAAACCGAATCTACAACCAACCAAATCCAAAACTGTCAAGGGGAAAAATCTTGTAAAAGAGAAACAAACTTCTCAAGCCACCAAAATTTTAATGAAATAAGATTCACCCGCAGCTAGGGTAACTCATGCTGGCAAGAGAAAATTACAAACCCAATAAAATATCGGTGATTTTCCTGTAGGTAAAGATGATGATAAAGACACTACTAGTTGAGGTAAGAAGCCTAAAATGAATGAAGAGACTGACATTTATCCTGATCCATATATAAAGAGGGAATTTGATGAATATGAAGTTTACACCACAAGTCCAGTTCAGACTCTAGTCAAACAAAAACAACAATCTACAGGTAAGAAGACTGCAAAGGGTAAAAAATAGAGTAAAAAGAAAACATCTGTACCTAAATTACCTAGAAGGAATTCTACCAGAGTTGCTAATAAATTTAGACTGAATTCAAAAGTATGTTTCATCCTTCCATCAAGAAGGGGAATCTCATAATTATAGAATATAATTCAGAGGATTCTAAGGAGATAAAAAACCAGGCAGTGGCATCTTCTTTACACAGAACAGAGAAGGAATCCGAGGACTTGAAGAAGAAATAAGAAAAGGGAAAGAATATTGCATAGTACTCTATAGGACCTGTGACCAGAGAAACTACAAAATCAACTTCAGTATCTGAATCTCTATTTAAGGGCACATATGCAATTTGTGATGACATAAATGATGTTTTTCCAGAACTAGACCAGATGCAAGACCTTCAAGAAACTATATACTTTGACAACATTGAATATGAAGACCTTAGTTTTGGGCTATCCTCTAAATATGTGATTAAATGAAGGAAACCCCAAGCTGCTATATATCTGAATTTACCTACCCATGTAGAGGAATATCCAGAATTTAAAGTGAAAGCAAGGAAGGAAAAAAACAGAGTAAAGGAGTTGCTAACACAATAGGGACAAAAAATTTAGGAACTGTAGCTATGTTTTCTGATGGAATCACTACATCTACATGCATTTATTCAGTTAGTGGTACTGGGAAGAACTTATTTGATGGTAGTGTTGCAAATGTTGCAGTTTTACAGGCTCAATTACTCAGTTCTGTCATCCAACAATCTACCTTTCTTTTCTCTATATCACCCGCTCTCTTTGGAATAGAATACAATGGACCTATGGTACCACAACAGGTGCCTCACAATTGAAATCACCCATTCTATGAACCTCATATGGTGTCTCAACAATTGTCTTATACAACCTCAAAAAATAAGAAGAGCAAAAATCAATACAGACATACTCTTTTTTTTACCTGTTTTAGTCTTTATCCTCAAGAGCAGTTTCAGAATAGATGGAGATAAATTTGTTGAAACCAAAATAATTTTTTGTTGGGAATGAACCCCTTCACAAAAAGCTCTCTCATTTTTTACACAGCTATCACATTTTAATAGATTCGAATATATCTTTGAGGCCCATTTTTCAGATATTTCACAATAAATAATTTCATGTTTTAGTCACTAATTTTGGACAAGGTTGTAGAACAACTAGAGTTGATTTTTTGGAAAAACAAAGAGGTTTTTTTTGGGAATGAGCCCCTTCACAAAAACCTCTCTCTATATTTACACAACTATCAAAGTTTTGGAGATACGAAGAGATATTTGGACCATAGTTTTTAGGAATTTGCCAAATTTATTTTCCTAAAAAATTCTCCTGGACAACAATTGTTGAGCCACCTCATCAATTCAACTTGGAGATCATATATGATCTCCTCCTTGATTATTTGAAACAATAAACTAAATATACATGAGGAGGTTTTTAGATCCATTTCCTTTGGAGCTTGATACATATGTATTCTTTCTATATAAACAAGGTAGAAGGAGAAGTAAAGGGTCGATAAGTTGGACATTCAAGGACCTTTTTTTGTAAAAATCCATTGTAAGACAGTTTATATTCCATATTGATACTAAATGGAAAAGTCATCTTGATGGTCATATCCTCCTTCATATCTTATTCTATTTCTTTTTTTACTTGAATTCATTTATTCTATTGCAATGCATTTGATTTCTTGATTTTAAGTAACACAGTGAAAACTTTGTTGTTTTTGTTTATTATCAAGATTGTATTCAAGTACATGTTCTTGTTTCTCAATGATATTTTGAAATAAGAAATCCATATGGACTTGACAAACTAGATACTCTCATATATTCCCTTCTTTATTCACATTATTAAGGTGACTACCATTTACTAAATTAGTGGGATGTTTTCTTGCTTTTACATTTGAGTTATATGTTTATTGGAATTCTTGAACCAACTTTCAAACATTTTCTAAAAATCCATTTCAAAACCCTTAAAAAATACCATTTCAATAACTTGATGATGCCCTAGCTTTCTCCCTCACAGTCAAGTGCAACTTTAGGGACTGACATCTTTTGGCGCCGTTGCCGGGGATGGAGGAACGAAGAATTTTTCCCTAGGAGAACAACGATGATCAATTCTATCTCTTGATGGTGAACAAGAGTTGGACACTTTTTTTGACTATAACATTCACCTGGCGAATCCATGAAGGAAGAATCCATTGGCAACTCCACTGATCCAAGATGTTGAATCCTATGGAATCTATTTTGGCTCATAGGTTTGCTCCATTTGATTTCTCCGGTATTCCCGTTTTTCCAAATGTTGTGGCTACTATGCATGAATGGGGAGACTACCTTCCAAGGTTCAGAGGAGATGACCATGATCATCCTGCACAACACTTGATTGTTTTTCATTAGTACATGGACCAACTTGATATTAATTATGAAGATGTATTTCTAAATATGTTTATGTACTCCTTGGTAGGAGAGGCGAGACAATGGTACCGATCTCTTCTTGTTTCAAGTATTTCATCATTAAATGATTTCCATGCTTCTTTTCATTCATTTTGTAAGAGGATTTATCCTACCAGATGCCTCTTCAATGATTGTTGTGAGCAATTTAAATCTATTAGCAAAAATTTTTAGCAGGGCTTTAGTGATGAGATCAGTGAAGATATTTTGGAATGTTCTCATAATGCTCCTAAAAATTTTGATGGCCATTTAGATGGGTCTCTTTGTGAAGAGTTGGCTACTGGAAATATTTGTGAAGGCCAGTATTTTAGTGAAGAAATTCTTGAAAATTATATTGATGGTGAACATTTTTTTTTATCATTGACAGTTGAAATCAATCAAATGTCTCCATCCTATCATGATGAAGAAGATTTGATCATTCATGAAACTTAGTCTCATTCTTCTTTTCAAGGAGAATTTTTTCAAGATGTTGTTGATGATAGTGTCATGGATAGTATGACAACAAATTTATTGGATTGTCGTAATGAAATTTATGTTCCAAAAGACCAGATTATTCATTTGTGTTCTTTCTTTGAAGAGCATAACAAAACAAAATTTTGTGACTTTCAAAATTCATAATTTTTTTATAGTCAACCTGTATACGATGAATATGAAAATGGAGAAGAGCATAATTTCACATCAACATTCATTGACCTGTGCAACAGTGAGCCCATTTTTGATGAGTATGAATTTGATGTTGGAGAAATAGATGAAGGAAATCAACTTATCCAAGATGTTGTTGTTCACTGTCATAAAACAAGTGATGTTCATGTGTTATTTCAAGGAAATCAAGTGGATTATGGTCTCACAAATACACCAAAAATTGAAGGGGAGCAGTTTGGGTTTTTTCATCAGCTGAAATTTTGTCATATTATATATGATCTAGTAGCCATCTACATGGAGTCAGTGTTTCCAGAGGTTCAAAATTTTGCATCGCTTGGAATTAAAGAAAATTGCAGCTGTAAGTATGATATGCCCATTCATTTTTTACTGCAAACATCTCAGTTTTTGTACATTTTCTTATTTACTTGCAAGAAAGAAGACCATCTTGTCAGTAAAATGCTTTCATGGCTGCATTGGAAGTTTGATGTGACCTATTCAAGGAACTGATTGGTTAGTTGTGTAGGAGTTGTACATAAATAAGATTTATTTTTGAGCATGTTGGTTTCAGTTTGAAGATCGATTTACAATATGAGAGTAGTGTCAAGTTTTCAGTATGCAAGAATAAAGACTCCATAGCCCAATGGAAATACTACTTGCAATTTTGTGGTTGTTATTTTTGGATTGCAAATAAAGGAATGGATGGGCAGGGAAATAATTACAGTAAAAGTTGATGACGATGAGGGATGTGAAGGCATTGGTCAACAAGTTCTTAAAGTTTCATCATGAAAATTTATCCCTAGAAGGAGCCAATTTTAGTCCTTAACCTTGTTTTTTACTGATTGGGTGTCCCTAGTCCTTGTCCTACTCATTTTTTCATGATTTTCTGTTAAAACCAAGGATGATTTTAGGGGATACATTTCGATCATGGGCTAATTTTCCATGGTTCTTCCAAAAATGAGATTCGCTATTTTAAAAATGATTTGCCCAAATTCTATAAGATAAAATTATTTTACCTTAAAAATAGCCAAAATTTTATAAAAACTATATAAAATACTTAGAAATTTGAATATTTTTAAAAACATTTCGCCAAACATTTATAGTTGCCATATGAAGGATTAGTAATATTCACCAAGGTTTCTACATTTTAAAATAAATTTCCATCCTTAAAATCATCCTTGGTTAAAACTTTGTTTTTACCTCTTGGTTTGGAAGATCAATTTTCAATCTTTATTAGACTTTTTAAATGGTTTTTGAGGTTTTTAAAGATTAGGATTTGATATGAGAATTTTGTGTCACATCACTTTTCGTTTCATTATTTGAATTTTCAAATTTTGCCAAGTTAGAAAAGACGCTGCAAGAATAACGCTATTCTTGCATCGCCGAGAATAATCTTTGTTTTGCATGTGCCACCTTGCCCAGATCGTGAACTAACATTTCAAATTATGATTAGAGGATCTGCATACCTCTTTATGATCTATTTATGATTGCTATTTTTATGATAACAACTATATACGAAGGATTGAGCTGTACTCACCATACCTGCATCAAATCAACACGTCTGATTATCATGAATGAAATCATCACCTTCCTATTTTAGTATGTTTGTTATTTTATGCAGGGATTGTAGACAAAGAGATAACTTCTAGTTTTTAACATCTCTCAGGAATTGAAGATTCAACCATCAATCTTCTCAGAATTGTCTATAGGATCATATCAACGATATGGCACCCAAAAAGAGTGGCTAGATAATCAGACTAGAGCCCGAAGGCACAAAATTGCTCCAAGAATTCCCTCAGATGGCATAGAAATTCAAGGATGCTGGTTGGTTTGAATTTTTCTCAACATTCCATGGGTATGAAGAACATATCTCGATGGCGGTTGCACATAATTTTGATGGCTTCGAATCTATGGTTGGAAAACTTATGATGCATGTGACATAACATTCTATTGCTAAAGCCTGCAGATTGACAGTGTATGGGGAAAGATGGTGGAAGGAGGAGAACATGGTCATGGAATTTGTAAATTAGTTTCTAATTCTAGAGAAGCAAAACCCTAACTGGAGAAAGGGTATACTACATAGCTAGGTAAGGAAAGAATGACACACTGCCTTGCTAATTATCCACAGGTACATTACATGTGAAGGTAGGTTTTCCTTGGTTTATCTCTATCATATCAGAGCCTTGATTCATATAAATGGTGATTACCCTCTTAACTTACCCTATTTTCTATTAAAAAGTTTGTTCAAGATGTCTAAGAGGAGCTAGTCCCATCCTGTTACAACAAAAATCAGTTTTTTTCATCAAGGTTTGATTAGAACATTAGTATTCTCCTTAAATGAAGTCCATAGATCTTGGGACTAGTTAATCTAGTCCTTAAAACTGAATCTACAACCAACCAAATCCAAAACTGTCAAGGGGAAACAACTTGTAAAAGAGAAACAAACTTCTCAAGCCACAGAAATTTTAATGAAAGAAGATTCACCTGTAGCTAGGGTAACTCGTGCTGGCAAGAGAAAATTAAAAACCCAACAATCTATTGGTGATTTTCTTGTAGGTAAATATGACGATACATGCACTACTAGTCAAGGTAAGAAGCCTAAAATGAATGAAGAGACTGACATTTATCCTGATCTAGATATAAAGAGGGAATTTGATGAATATGAAGTTTACACCACAAGTCCAGTTCAGACTCCAGTCAAACAGAAACAACAATCTATAGGTAAGAATACTGCAAAGGGTAAAAAATAGAGTAAAAAGAAAACACCTGTACCTAAATTACCTAGAAGGAATTCTACCAGAGTTACTAATAAATTTAGACTGAATTTAAAAGAAACTTTCATCCTTCCATCAAGAAGGAGAATCTCATAATTATAGAAGATAATTTAGAGGATTCTAAGAAGGAGATCAAAAAACAGGCAGTGGCATCTTCTTTACATAGAACAAAGAAGGAATTTGAGGACTTGAAAAAGAAACAAGAAAATAGAAAGCAGATTGCACAGTACTCCAGAATACCCATGACCAGAGAAACTACAAAATCATCTTCAGTATCTGAATTTGAATTTCAGGGCACATATGCAGTTTATGATGACATAAATGATCTTTTTCCATAACCAGACTAGACGTAAGACCTTCCAAAAACCAAAGACTTTGAAAGAACTGAAGATGAAGACATTAGTTCTGGGATATCTTCTAAATATGTGATTAAATGAAGAAAACCCCAAGCTGATATAGATCTGAATTTACCTACCCCTGTAGAGGAATATCCATAATTTAAAGTGAAAGCAAGGAAGGAAAAAGATAGAGTAAATGAGCTACTAACACAACATGGATACATTTTTTGGGATCTGTAGCTATGTTTTATAATTGCAACACTACATCTACATGCATGTCTTCAATCAGTGGTACTAGGAACAACTTATTTGATGGAAGTGTTGCAAATGTTGTAGTTTTATAGGCTCAATTACTCAGTTATGTCATCCAACAATCTACCTTTATTTTCTCTATATTGCCTGCTCTCTTTGTAATAACATACAATGGACCTATGGAACCAAAAATGGTGCCTCACTGTTGAAATCATCCATTATATGAATCTCATATGGTGTCTCAACAATTGGCTTATACAACCTCAAAAAATAAGAACAACAGAAATCAATACATGCATGCTCTGTTTTTTACCTGTTTTAGTATTTATCCTCAAGGGTGGTTTCAGAACACTTGGAGATGAATTTGTTGAAAGTAAAAGTGGTTTTTTCTTGGAACGCCCCCCTTCACAAAATCCTCTCTCGGTTTTTACATAGATATCACATTTTAAGAGATTCAAATATATCTTTGAGGCCTATTTTTCAGAGATTTCACAATAAATAAATTCTTGTTTTAGTCACTAATTTTGGACAAGGTTGCAGAACATATGGAGATGAATTTTTGGAATTTTTTTTTTTTTGTTTTGGGAATGGGCCCCTTCACAAAACCCTCTCTCGGTTTTTACACAACTATCACATTTTTGGAGATACAAAGAGATCTTT
Organism: Picea mariana; assembly: GCA_032191745.1. Taxonomy (NCBI): domain Eukaryota; kingdom Viridiplantae; phylum Streptophyta; class Pinopsida; order Pinales; family Pinaceae; genus Picea; species Picea mariana. The sequence goes on along the minus strand of JASDQU010099900.1, from coordinate 65,331 downwards.
GGACCATAATTTTCAGGAATTTGCCAGATTTATTTTCCTAAAAAATCTCATGGACAACAGTTGATGAGACACCTCATCAATTCGATTTGGAGATAAGATCTGATCTCCTCCTTGATTATTTGAAACAAGAAATTAAATATATATGAGGAGGTTTTCAGATCCATTTCTTTTGGATCTTGATAATATGTATTCTTTCTATATAAGCAGGGTAGAAGGAGAAGTAAAGGGTTGATAAGTTGGGCATTCAAGAACCTTTTTTGTAAAAATTCACTGTAAGACAATTTATATTCCATATTGATACTAAATGGAAAAGGCATGTTAATGGTCAGATCCTCTTTCATATATTATTCTATTTCTTTGCTTACTTGAAGTCATTTATTTCGTTGCAATGCATTTGATTTCTTGATTTTAAGTAACACAGTGAAAACATTGTTGTTTTTGTTTATTATGAAGATTGTCTTCAAGTACATGTTCTTGTTTCTCAATGATATTTTGAAATAAGAAATCCATATGGAGTTGACAAACTAGATACTCTCATATATTCCCTTCTTTGTTCACCTTATTTTCTGATCTATTAAGGTGACTACCATTTACTAAATCAATGGGATGTTTTCTTTCTTTGACATTTGAGTTATATGTTTATTGGAATTATTGAACCAAATTTCAACCATTTTCTAAAAATCCATTTCAAAACCCTTAAAAAATACCATTGCAATAACCTAATGATGCCCTAGATTTCCCTCTCACAATCAAGTGCAACTTTAGGGACTAACACTTGGTTTGATGCTCTAATTTGTTGTATTTCACCTCTTTTATATTCACCTTCTACAACAACGTGATCTAAATTTTCCACAAAAAGCTACCTACCTCGCTCCTGTGAAAAAACTCTTTGTTTCCCATCATTTTCACTGGACAAAAAATCATTTTTGACATGACTCCATGCCCAATGGATCTGGCTCTTTTCTCATCAATAGACCTTTAAACAAAAAAATCAACCTTGTTGAGCTTATTACCTAGCCTAATATCTTATTTGTCGAGTAATCTAAGTGAGAGAGCCCTCTCCAAGGCTAGAAGGAATAGATTTTGACCTAAAAGTGGTTTGCGGTTACCTCTGTCTATTTATTTCTCAGCCTTAGAAATTACAGAGTGCTAACATTTTTGGCGAACATAATGGGGAATGTTCCTTAGAAAAGTGCATCAAGTTCCAGATCTGATTGCTGATGGTGGACAATGATCAGGCACATGAAGGCTAAAATATTCACTTGGCGACTCCAAACAGAGTTTCAAATTTTTCGGGGAGACTCCACTGGTAGCCGTATCCAAAAATCAAGATGAGTTCAAGAATAGAATGCATGTATGCTCCTATGGACATATATGGTATTACTAGTTTTCCAAACTCTATGCCCCATGTTAATTGGTTGAATTGTCTTCCATTATTTAAAGATAAAAAAGGAGATGATGTTGCTATGCATTTGTTCAAATTTCATTTGCATATACGCAAGCTTGGGGTTAAGTTTCCTGAAGACGGTTTAATGAAAATGTTCATGGAAACCTTAGAAGACAAAGCTAGATCTTGGTATGAAGGTTTTCCATCTACAAGTTTGTGTTCTCTTAAATATTTTCATGCTGTCTTTTATGATCATTTTAAGGAATTTTGTCTTTCCTTGCCTCGAGATGAAAAATGTTGTGCATATTTTGAAGATTTCTTCCAATATTTGGTAAATATGTATGGTGATGAAGAAAATATGGATGATGAGATTAAAGAAGCTTTGTATGAATTTTCATCTCAATGGAAAGAACAAAGAATACAAGGGGGTTGTTGCCATGATTTTCAAGTGGATTTCCACCAAGCAACAATTTCTACAGCTGAAGATGAAACTGATTAGATTGTCAAGGATCAACAAGCAGAGAATAGTGAAGAGGAAGGGGTTGTTTTGGAACCTCTTGCACATGAAGACTTTCCTCCATTTTTAGTAGAGGAAGAGTGGATTGAAAGAGAGCAAGTTGTTTCAGATCGCATGGATGACAACATCAACATTGTAATTATTTCAATGGTAGAAGATAAGATTGAAGAATAATTTCTTTTTACTAATCAACAAGTGAAGGTAATTGAGCATATTATTGAACATTCATTTGTTGATTTACAATAGTCTCATGAACATAAAGTAGAATCTAACTACCATAATAATCAGGAAAATTCTCAGACATTAGTTTCTTCCTTGATTTTTTATGAAACAAGACATCATACTATTGAAAGCCATGTTTCTTCATTCAAATTTGATGAAAGTTTGCAACAATCACACTTTTCTTTTAGCACATAAGATACATATGAGAATGGTCATTTCAGTTGTCCTCTATTTATTGATGAGGATCCTAATTCTAAGGTGGTTTCTATTGATATTCCTGAGAGTCCTCATTCATCCATTGGGTTAGAAAGTAATGAGCAACATGTTTGTTTCCCAGAACTTAATGAACAAAATGTTTTGCAAATTTTAAATCAACAAGGAAAAGAAGAATTAAATAGTCAAATACCTTATGCTTCATGTAATGAAAGACACATTTTAGATCCTTTTAATCATTCTTATTCAAAATAACGTGAGAATGAAACCCAAGACAATCAAATGGACAAAGTATCTAATGTAAAGATGCATCTTAATGTACATATTATGAAAGGATGTGTTAAAAACGATCTTGTTCAAATAGCTATTGATTCAGATTTGCTTGAAGAAAAACTCATGCATGAAGTTTCAGATTGGGAAGATGACATGCCAACCATTGTCATTCAATTGGAGGACATTCCTAAAAAAGAGTAGCCAATGATTACAAATGATGTTTACGTTTCTCCTCTTGCTGATTCACAAGAGGTAATATTTCATGATTTTCAAGACCCTTTGGGAAGTCTTGTATGGGCGTTGGTGAAGGTGAACGTCCTTTTGTTACTCAACATAAGTCTTGGTTTCAGTTTCCATTATGAGTTGCATGTATATACAACATTTTTTATGCTTACAGAGGAGGTAAGAAAAATTTCAGTGAATGACCATCTCCTTTTTTGGCTTCATTGGAAATTTCGTATTATTTTTGTGAGTTGTTATGGATTAGTTAATAGCAGCATGCGAAAAAGCTTAGCTCTTTGAGCATTCCTTTCAACATTTTTTTTCTTAGTTTCAGCTTGTAGTACCGTTTCCATTTTAGTGTGCATTTCAAATTTCAGTTTTCAGTTGATTTGGTTTTAGTTGAGGATCAAAACAGGTACAAGTTGCAGAAGAAAGTTTTGGAATTAGCCCAATGGATAAGGCACTGGTCTACATATTCATATATTTGTGTTTCTTGACACCTCCTAGGGAGCTTTCACCCCCCATTGAAGCCTATGTTAGGGTCCTATAAATTATAGGAAGTCTGATTATTCAGTTCCTATCTGTTGTTGCTCTCATGAAAGCTCCTGTCTTGCCTGGTTTCCTCGGATGACTTTTCCCCTCAATCCATTTCTGCCCAATCCTTCATTCACTGCTGCGCCACTCACTCCCCTGTCCATTCATCTTGTCAACATCTCGTCTGCCAATCATTCATGCACAAAATTAATGTTAGACAATCTTAGGGTAAATGAAAAACAATAAGTTAATAAGTATTAGTGAATATTGTTTAGGATTAATAATTAGTAAATTAGGTTAGTAGGTTAATAATTAGATTAGGGTAATAAGTAATAGTTTTAATAATAAATTAAAATAATAAATAAAGAATTAATTTCGAATAATGTTAATAATAAAATAAAGAATTAAAATAAAAAAATAAAAAATAAAAAATATTTAAAAATTAAATAAACATTAGTGTAATACAAAAACATTATAAATAAAACAAAAATAAAACAAAAGTAAAACATTAAAAATAATTATTATTAAAACAAAACATTATTAAAACAAATAAAAAATAAAATTAAAACAAAGTTTAATTAAATAAAAAACTATATAATAAAACAAAAATACATATAAAAAAAAAAAGAAGACAAAACAGGGAAAAACAAAATAATAAAATAAAAAACTAAATAATAAAAAGATTAAAACATAAAAATAAAAACAATAAAAAACGAAACATTAAAAATAAAACAACAAATTAAAATTAAAACATAAAACAAAAAAACAAAAATCAAATAAAAACAAAAAAAACATTAAAACTTACCTCCCGTACTCCATATATCCCATCCCAATGCAAACAATCAATGTCATAATATTATTTTGGACCCCCACTACCATCTGAACTTTAATTCGACCGGGGGGGCGAAAAGTGGTTTTGAATCCTTCCACTTGTCACCTCCCCATAATTTCGGACTCCCCATCTTAAACCACTTACCATCCTAACCCCCCCCGAAAACCACTTTTCCCTTTCCGAAAACCACTTTCCCCAAATTTAGAAACTGGTTTTTGCCCATTTCTTCTAGTCATCTTCCGATGCAATTTCTGAGCTAACTAGGGTGAATTTCCAAAAACGAAAAAAGGGTTTTTCTCAGCACGGACCAAGGAAAAATAAAATCTTTTAGTTTTTCTACAAGTGTCACAGATTGTGATATTAGAATACTTCTTTGGGGCCTATTTTTGGGATTTTGTTTGCCACCTGTTTTACACATCTTTTTCAAACGTAGATCCCGGACAATTGGAGAAGAATTTCAAAAAACCGAAAGAAATTTTTCTCAGAACAAGATGATATACAAAAACCTCCTCCATTGTTCACACAACTGTCAAGATATGGGAGATATGATCTCGTGATTGCAGCCCTATTTTTCAGTAGTCTGGTCCATTTTGTGTGGCAGACAGTTCAAAATTTCAGCATAGCTCTTCCTATTTTGAGGCAGGTGGTTGGATTTGACCTCCCGAGCTTGGGGAAGAGTCTATGTTAGATGATCCAAAATACAAATATCATAGTTTATAAAGTTAGAATAAAATGATTATTAATTTAGAATATTAAATTAATAATCTAAAATATTTGATTAATAAATGGAGACATTTAGAATAGAATATTGTTGTAAAAGATATGACTCTAGAAAGGTGTCGTATCTTAGGCTTAAAATTAGGATTATAGTTAAGATAACATTTATTGTAAATGGACACTTGTTTATTTAATAAGTGATCTATAACTAGAGTTTGCTAGGACATTTAGCTTATATATAGCTCATTGCAAGAGTATTGAGTTGTTCGGGTGTAAACTCTTGCAATTTCTCACATGTAATTTCTTTTCCTATTTAATAAAAGTGTGTGTCTGAGGACACTTCTACCATTATTGTGGTATCAGAGCTCCAGTAATGCAGTTGAACTGAGGAGGAGATTAGCTGATTTGAGGAGAAGATTTCAACTTTATGGGCCAACACACTCTGTCAGTAAAATCGGTCAATTAATGGTTCATTTTTTTAAAGAAAGGGGAATAATTTTTTTTTGTAAAATCATTCTTTATTGTCTCTGCAATTTATTTGTTGGATTACTGGTTCGAATCCGATTTCCCAAAGAAAAAAAACTTAAGTCCCGCACGCACATTGTGAAATGATGTCCATGTTAAGGAAACTATTGCTCCCTTTGTATTTGTTTTCATTGTCAACAAATTAAGGCACAGTTCTGTCATTATTGTCTGTCACTTCTGAATACTAGTTCATGCATTTCCTTCCTTGAAATTATTAAAAAAAAATGGGCTTGTCATTGCTTTCATTATTGTATACCTACGTAGCCCTTTATCGATTGTTGCAAAAACAAAAACCGTTATTCACTGCATGAACCTTTTAATGTTGCACTCCACCAACTCGTACTTCATAGATGAATCCTGTATACGGTGTATGTTTTTATTTTTTTATTTTGTAAAATTAATTGCACGAGAAGGGTCAGCCACTGCCAGCTTCAACAAAAGGATTCACTGTAATATCGGAGAGACTATTTAAAAAAAAAAAAAAATCTTCGCTCAGTTCTACCACAAATTGCCAACAACATGCGTCTTGTTGAATTGCTGGCCACATTCTTGGAGACAGCGAACAACTATGTCAAGGTTTGTAGTCTGAAGCAACTTTGATGTGTGCAAAGACGGAAGAGGAACATCCAAAATATGTATGAAATCAACGACTTCCAATGACTAAGAGCGTGGAGTATTGAGGTGTGCTAGGCATGGAGTCCTCTATTTCTATATGTTCTGCTATTTTCTCTTGGTTCTTCCCCTCCATGTCTGCCATCTCCAAGGGATTTTGACTTGGTTTTGAATCTTTTTGTTCACCAACAAAACTAGTGAAATTCTCTTTACTAGTTTGATTTCCTGTGCCTATTTTAGATTGCACAGACATCTATCCTTGTTTTCAATAGGTACCTTTATACATATGCAAGCTTCCTATACGATCCTAATCTTCGCCTGCTAACTTGATGGTTTATCCATAATCCACTCGTCCTGCCCATTGTATATTAGGATGACATACTCCACTTGTCTTGTCCAGTGTTTATTTGCTAATTTTTTTTTTTTTGTGTGTCACGAGGATCTACCATATTTTTTTTGATAGCCAAAGATTCTCCCGTGGCATAGATGCAGAAGTCTTCACTGTCATATTAATCATTTTGTATTGGATATAATGATTGACTGAGAAAACCATGATCCAACATCATGTTTTTGCAAAGAATAAATGCCAAATTGAAATCAGAGACCCCACTGTAGTTTGTACAACTTCAACAACATTGTTTCTCAAGCTTGGAGAGAATGTATTGTGAGCTGAAGGATCAACAAAGGCAATGGATTTTCTTAAAACAATAATAAGCAGTTCGAATATTTTTGGGGGTAACAAAAATTTTGTAACTCAAAGTAATTTTACTTTGAGGGGGGGTAGTTTTTTTTATCAAAATTTGCAAGAGCATTGTAAGGAGTAAAATTTTGAAAGTTACTTGGAATTTGACTAGAGCCAAGTGCCAAGCTCAATCATTTTTCTCCTGTTTCAACGACTATACGAGGGTCAAGGCCAAGCCCCGATAGATCATTTTTTGTGTGATGCGTCTGTTTTGTTGCTCATCTTGATATCTTTTTCTTTATTCTTTTTTGGTGCAAAGATTCAACACTACAATGTTGAAGTTAATTAATTTGTTCTCTGACTTCGATAAACTTGAAGGCACAAAATCATACAAGACATGGAAACGTCTCATTGAAAGTACTCTCGTTTACAATGAACTTTGGTGTGATATATGTAATGAAGATACTAAGCCAAATAAGTTTACAAATGCAGCTACATTAGCAAAATGGGAAGATAAAAATGTCAAAGCGTTAGCACTCATTAAATCTTCAGTTAATGATGAGATGTATGTTCACATTGAAAATACTACTGATGCATGGTCTGCTTTGAAAGTTTTTAAGGATTTATTCGATACTCAGATTGAATCAAAGAAAGTTGATCTTCAGTCAAAATTGCTCCAACATAAATTGATTGAAGGAGGTGATGTACATGAATATATTTCTAGACTTAAGAACATTAAGTAGGAAATACTAAATGTTGGTTTTCAAGTAGTAGATGATAGTTTCATGACCACAATTTTAATTGTTGGATTTCCTTCTTCCTATACACATTTTTTGGAAACTTTACAAGTAACTGACAAGTTAGATAAGCTTACGTTTGATGAACTAAGTGAAATATTATCTCAACACAACAAAACTTTTGGAAAGAAAAAGCAAGTTGGGGAAGATGTTTTTTTCACAAAAGCCAGCACAAGTAAATCTTCAAGTGACAATTCTAGAAGCAGAGGAAGAGGATATTTTGTACAAGGTCGTGGTCGAAGCCAAAGTAGAGAAAATGAATTTGTTGGGCAACTGAGAGGGGGGGGGGGTGGTGAANCGATCACAATAATGCAGGGAAGTAAGCAATAGAAAATTCAGCATCATTCACACATATGAGATACACAGAGATAGATATTTCCTGAGGAAACCCATAAAGGGTAATAAAAAACTCTTCTTATTTATATGATAATTAATATTTACATTCTTTACATTATCATACATATCAGCTCCAACTCATTGTGAGGCTACAACCTCTATTTTACAAGCTGCAACTTGCTGAGAGCACCAACTCTCTATTTTCTCTAGCACCTACTAGAAGGAAGCACCAACTCCCTGGTTTCTCTAGCACCCACTAGAAGGAAGCACCAACTCCCTGGTTTCTCTAGCACCCACTAGAAGGAAGCAACAACTCCCTAGGTGTTCCAGCACCAACTGGATGGAAGCACCAACTTCTAGTCACACAGACACCAACCTGTAAAACAGAGAACAACAATTCTCCCTTGCACTACCTTGCCACCCTGGTTTCTCTGGCTGCAACCAGATGGAAGCTACAACTCCCTGTGTTCAAGCATCCACTTGAACCCTTGAGGACAACAATCCTCCCTAGCACCTCCCTACTACCCTAAAATATCAATATTTGCTACTGAAACTTATTACAGTGATATAATGTTCATCAATGGCTTACCAGTCTCATCACTGTTCTGCTACACTGCCCTGCTCTGTCCGCCTCTCTGTCTTCCTGCACACATGCCCTGCACTTTCTGTTCTTCTGCCTTTTATGCTCTGTGCACCATGTCCATTCAATGCACCATTCCTCTTCTATGCATTTCAACTGCTGCACTCTGCCTCCTTCTACACACCTGAATCACTCTTAACAACATCCCTCATCTCTTCTTTGTTCTACATTCTTATAGTCTCTGTGTACCTTGTGCATGCCATTTACGCAATGCTTCTGCATGCCCTTCCTTGCACCATTGTTCTCCCCATAGGGATATCCACTGGCACTCCACGTTGCCACCACTTCACTCCCTCGATCATCAACACACTCTCTTTGTTCTGCATGTGCTCCTTGTGTCGAGTCCTCTTCCTGATCATCATGGAAACTCTTCATCTTCTCTGGCAGTTATACTCATGCGTTCATCATCACTAGGTGTTATGCTGAGATTCATTAGCCTGTCTAGGAGTCGAGACTCTTCATCTTCTATATCATATTCGAGCTCATCCTCTTTGTTGCAGTTATAGACTTCAATGCTCTTCCATCTGTCAATCGCCTCTATCAACAGTCTTCATTCCACTGGCAGATGCCTTGAGACTCTTCAGCTTCTCTGGCAATCACACTGAGGCCTCTTTGATTTTTCTGTGCATAAAAAATCAATGGTTTCTGGTAGTTACACTGTGAACCTCTTGAGCCTTATGCCTTTGGCACATTTCACCTTTCCTTTCACATGTGGCCTCAGGCGGTGACCACACGCCTATTCAGAAGGCACTTTCGCGATTCGCATTTTGACAATTCCTGTTGTGAGGCATCTCGACTCTCCAAATCGCGATCTACGAAATGGAGAGTATCTTCGTGCTAGCTCCTACCTTGAGCCTTCATCAATGTGACCATAGGTTATGACCAGGGGCCAATTATGAACATGCATTTCACATTTCGGCTTGTCGGCATTTCAGCATTCCTATGGTGAAGTGTTTCGACACTCCAACTCCTGGTATCCGGAACTTACACCAAAAGGTGTTTTTCGCATTTCAGCATTTCAGAATTCCTGTGGTGAAGTGTTTCGACACTCCAACTCCCGGTATCCAGAACTCTGAAATGGAGCCAGATCAACTATCTGTTATTTCGACGTTTCGCATTTCGGCATTTCAACATTTCTGTGATGAAGTGTTTTGACACTTCCAACTCCCGGTATCCAGAACTCTGAAATGGAGTCAGATCAACGATCTGGTATTTTGACATTTCACATTGCGGCATTTTGGCATTTCTGTGATGAAGTGTTTTGACACTTCCAACTCCCGGTATCCGAAAGAGTGTTTAGCTTCTGATACACCTCCAACTCCCGGTATCCGAAACTGGAGTCTTTTTTGATGTGCCTGTTTCGAGATTTCGAGATTTTGCATTTCGCAACTTCAGGACTGCTGTGATGAAGAGTCTCTACTCTTGACTCTTCCAATTCCCGGTATCCAAAACCTTTGATTTCCTAGTCTGCGAAACTTCAAAATGGAGTCTTTGTTGATGTGCCTATTTCGGGATTTCGACGTTTCACATTTCGCAACTTTGGGACTTCTGTGAAGAAGAGTCTTGACTCTTGATTCCTCCAACTCCTGGTATCTAAAACCTTTGATTTCCCGGTCTGCGAAACTCTGAAATGGAGTCTTTGTTGATGTGCCTGTTTTGGGATTTCGACGTTTCGCATTTCACAACTTCGGGACTCCTGTGAAGAAGAGTCTCGACTCTTGATTCCTCCAACTCCTGGTATCCAAAACTCTGAAATGGAGTTTACGCTTCTGATCTTTCCATGCCATCATCACTGTTGATCTTCCTTACCTGCCTTTTTTCCATCAAATGAACAAGCACACTCTTGGACTCTACGTGCACCTCTGCACTATCTCTTTTGGTCTTCACGAGCTTGCTCTGCTGCGTCTCCCCAAAATACTTCTGGTGCCCGCCTGACACATTGTACCTATACTCAAGCCATCATCGATGTTGTACTTGCCATCAATGACAAGCATACACTTCTTGTAAAACATGCCAACAAGATTTTCAAATAGGAACAATTTTCAAGGCAGAGGAAACAATCAAGGAAGAGGGTATTTTCAAGGGTATTTTCAAGGCAAAGGAAACAGTCAAGGCAGAGGGTATTTTCAAGGAAGAGGAAATAGTCAAGGCAGGGGCTATTTTCAAGGAAACAGTCAAGGCAGAGGACAAACTCCACACAAAGGTCAAAGAAGAGGCAGAGGAAAGAATTTGGTAAGAGGAAGAGATTTAAGTCAAATTGTTTGTAGAAGATGTAACAAAGTTGGTCATTATGCAGAAGATTGTCGAACTTCCATTGATAAAATTTCCAAGTTTCATCAAAACACAACACAATTTGCAAATGATCGAGATGATGATGGTTCAGAATATGTCTTTACCTCATCTTCAGCATTACAGATTTCAACTGATTTTCAAAGTGATTATGAAGATGCTTGGATTCTAGAATTAGGAGCATCTCAACACATGACTTTCAGACGTGACTTCTTTTGGAATTTTCAAGAATGCCATCTTAATTCCGTATTTCTTGTAGATAATACCAAACATATTCCTTATGGAAAAGGTGTAGTTAAATTTTATTTACCTGATATTGGAGAACGAATGATTTCAAATGTATGGTATGCACCCACCTTTAAAAATAATTTGCTGTCTTTAGTCACAATTCGACAAGCTTCTTATAAAACATAAATTTAAATATAGAAATGCTATCATAATTTCTTTACAGTTCATTATTCAGCATAATAACAATGTTCAACATAATTAAACAACATAATAACAATGTTCAACAGAATTAAAAATGAACAGTATGATAATAAACAAAATGTTCAACATAATTATTATGAACAATATATAAATAATGAACATCAGAATAATAATGGTGATAATAAAAATATCTACCTCAAACTGATGCTATTCTGAAGCTCTACCTGAAGCTCTACCCAAACTGATTAACCTCCCAGCCAGCTAGGAACAACATATCTGGCTCCCTAGCCTCAAGATTCCTTACAGTTTCCTGGCCCCCGAACCCAAGATTCCCAGCAACACGATGCCATTGTATATTCCATTGTAGGGTGTGGACCCTAGTCCTATTAGGAGGGGTGGAGGCATTTACCACCGTGTATCCTCCAAAACCTGGAGTCATGGGAGAACAGTGTTAGCTCACGCTCCCCTAGACATGTGATGATGACTGTCAATTGCCTGCTAGGGAAGCTTGGTCAAGATAGTGACACTTCCTCTTACGGGTTCTATTTGGAGTTAGGTCAATATAGTTGATGCTCCAAGATAGTCCAACAGAGGAAGGATAGGAATGGAAGATGGAAGTAAGTTAGGGAGGAAGGATGAATAGAAATAGTTGAGAGTGTATGGATATTTTCCTTATGGTGGAATTTATTGTTTTCCTTCTAAAAAAAAAATATGTATATATGTATATTCATAATTACTTAACTGGACTACAATTGTCTAAATAAACGTTATTGAGCTAGATTATTGTAATTAAAGGATTTCACAAACATTTAATTGGTTTATTATCTTTTATAAAATGAATCGTCTTGTTGATTGGGTTGAATGCATAAAAGAATTACTATAGAGGTGATAGTTATTGTCATTAGTACATGCACAAGACTTGTATGTGCTAGCTACACATGCATTTCTTACACATATACACTAGTATGTATGAGTTTTCCTTGGCTTACTTACTGATAATGTTGTTTATTGGATATGAATGTGTGAACCATGTGTCATTTCCCTTGTATTATAAGTTACTTTAACTTCAGGACGAAGTTTCCTGAACGATGGGTGTATGTAACAACCCTAATGAATTAATTAAGTATCATGATTAAATATTTGTTTAATAAATATTAGTTCAATAAATATTAGTTTAATAAATTATTAATTTTGATTTTTTTAAGACTTATTTTATAATATAATTGTATTGGTAGATGGACCCATTTATGGGGTGGGGGGGGATAAGGTGGTTGAGTTTTAATGGGGGGATAAGGCGATTGGAAGGGAGGAGAAGGGGATAAGACAAGGGAGAGGACTCGGGAAGGGGATATTTTTTGGTAAAATAATATTTTTCATATTAGGGAAGGGGGAAAAATTGGAGAAGGAAAGGAGAAGGGAGGAGGCGGTTTGGGACTGTGTATTTGTTCTGCAACTATTTTGTGCTTACATACTTGAGAAATTTCACAGGGGGCACCTATTGCTGGAAATCTTGGGCTTGGGTGCCAGGAAACCGTAAGGAATCCTAGGGATAGGGAGCCGGATAGGCTATTCCTAGCTGGCTGGGAGGTTAATCAGTTTGGGCATAGCTTCAGGTAGAGCTTCAGAACAACATCAATTGGAGGTAGATATGTTTTATTATCACCATTATTATGTTGATGTTCATTATTTATATATTGTTCATAATAATTATGATGAACATGTTGTTTATTATCATGCTGCTCATTTTTAATTCTGCTGAATAATGAACTATAAAGAAATTAAAATAAAATTTCTATATTTAAATTTATGTTTTATAAGACTCTGTTTGGATAGACCTTACAATTGAGAAGCCTTGAAGTATAGGATGCAAGCCTAAGTTACTTTGTAGGCTTTGCAAAGGAGATCATCTAACTTGCTTATGCCCTGCTACTACCATGGTACAAGAGGTATAGTCCTTGTCTGATAGCCCTTCGGGTTTTGAGTCATCTTTGGTTTCCCAACATTCTAATCCTTCTTTAGTTGATACAATGGTCATGCCGATGCAATATTCCCCTGACACCACTCCTGGGTTTGGGAGTGATGCATCTATTGACCATGTTATCTCACATATTGTTCAACCAAAGATCGTGTCGATGAAATCTTCAACCGACACCACTCCTGTTTTTGGAGGTGACATGTCTCTAGACCATGTTGTCTCACATCCTATTCAACCAACACTTGAAGAAGTGGTCGTTTTGATCAATCTTCAGTCGATCCCACTCTTCTCTTAGAGAGTGACAAGGCTAAGGAAGTGACATTGCCGATGCAATCTTTGTTCAATACCACTATTCTTTTGGGAGGTGATGTGTCTTTCGACCATGTCCTTAGCATTTCCAATTATGTACCTTCTCCACAAGGGATCATTCCACTTTCTTTGAGTACGCTCCCTCCAAGTCCTAGGATGGTTTCCTTTTATTGGGATGATCTTGTAGAGCATTGAATTCCTTCTCTGCAAGGATCCTCTGCAAATATTTTATCCTCCTCGGCGTGGAAAGTTTTGGGTTTTCCCAATCTTGTGTCAGCTACATGTGAGTTTTTAAATTTTGACAAAAGTCATGCATGAGAGCCTTGGCCTCCCCCATGATATGATGCTTAGAAAAACATCCTAGAGTCTTAGTTAAGCTCTTTTCAAGACTCCTTAAAAATGAAAAGATTGTTGAGTGAACTTGTCTCTTTCAAACTCGTTAAATGGATTTGAAAGGAAGCCTATCTGTTGTAAGTTTAACCCTTTTTCAGACTAAGTAGACTATTTACGAAAAAGGAAAACTCTAGTCAACATTGGCTAGAAGAGTTCTCCTGGGTGTTATTTTATACTTTTTTCAGGCCTAGGGGACTAAATTTATGAAAAAGGACATTCTTTGGAGTTAAGTTTTAATTGCATTCCATCCTCCTGCTTACAATATCGAGCCAATTTTCGTTTACCACTTTCTCATTATAAGCCTCTTACCTCAACAATTTGCATCAATAGCCAAATAGAGCCTTGTTTATATCCTTTGCAGCTTGACACCCTGTACCCTAAGAGGAAACATTCCCTCGAGTGTCCATTCCCTGCATGCACTTCCTTACATTGAGCATAGGTATCTTCCACTGTTTGGTGCTAGTTGCTTACTCATGACACTCGTTTCCTCCCCTATATCATAGCATTTATTTCCATATGAAACAAAAAAGACGGTCAGGAAAATAATATTATCTTATATTTGCAGTAGTCGTGCCTCCTTTGAACAGAGAACAAACTTTTGAGTCCATTGTCATCCAAAGTTTGGGTTTAGTATGACCTTAGGAAGTTGAGCTCGTTACTTAGAGTTTACTCCTCTGACTGATTATTCTTCTAGTCCCTATGGAGAGTTTGTTTATGCCTCCTACATCATGAAGTTTCATCATCAAGTCTATGCTTCCTAAGTTATCCATATGTCTCATGCTCTTGTTCAAAGGATGTCTATAATCTTGTGTTGGCCATTTCTTAGAACTCTTGACTCTGCATGTCGACCATACCCTCAGTGTGTCTTAGAGTTACTTGAAATTGTAGTCCTACCATGCACCCTGGTCCTACTTTCATTATAGGTAGGTAACCTTGAACCCAAAAAATGACATTTCTCTATTGGTTGCTAATTGGGGGGTTTCCCTTGTGTTCAACGACAATAAATCTATTCATACATTGGGATTTGTGCAGTGTATTGGATGCCATTTTCCTTATTGGTGTTTTCCTCACCTTTGTCGACATTCTTCCTTATTGGTTTCTATTCAGAGGGTCTCTTTTGTGCACTACTTGCATCTGGTGCATGTGGGAGATGCACAAGGTTGTTGGTTTTTGAACATCCTCTTCATCCGAGTTCCTCCAAATAATCAAGTTATTTATTTGTAGCTCGTGATGAATGATGAGATATGCCTTAATTCTCTCCTTTCAGTGGGTCTCCTTCCATCGACTTCAGCTCATCTATTCTGGAAATGAGACCTAGAGTCTTATGAGTACTTAGAGGCTTGTAGTCATCAGTGGCAGGTTATCCCACCATCGACGGTTGGGAATACATAAATATCTCATGATTCATGGATTGTTCAAGTGTTCGAACTCAACAGATTTATTCACACTTGTAAGAATGTACTCGATTCCTTGATACCTACTTTCATTATTGGTAGGTTGTCTTGCATTTTTTAACGATATACCTTAATGATCGGTAATCAAACTAATTCTCATTGTGTTCGACCTCAACTCCTCTATTCACATGATGTAAACTTGCACCTTTGGCGGATCATGTAGAAGACATGGATCATCGGTTTATAGTAGTAGCTTTCCTGAGCTGTTGCTATCATTCATTGGGATAATGCCTATATGAATTCAGTGATCATGAGAGATCATATTGTACTTCATTGTATACAAATATCTTTAGATTGATTTTGAGATTGGTTTTCCACTGGGTCTTGTTTGTTACTATGACAACCTATGGCATGTGTCTACTTTGTGTTGCCTATTCATGGCCATGAAAAACTATTTGGTATATTTTCACATGGATCTGTAGTGTAATTAAAATTGGAAACCATGTGTACAAATTCATTATGGATTGTAATATTCTCATGAGTAACTAGTTCTTCCAGTTGAGTCTCCATTACTCCACTTATGGGAATTATAGTGTATTTCAGCCATCGCAGATACTCTTCTGACCTCACACATTAGGGAGCATCTGTTATATTTTTTTTTTCCTCACCCCATGCAACTTGCTTGGATGGCCTTTCCATTTCTCTATGCAGACTTGAAGTCCCCCTTTGTACTTCCCGAAGCCAAAAAATAATATTTTTCCACATACATGCGCCCTACCAGTTAGACATCATGCATATATGTAGGTTTCACCACTACAGTTCACATACATCGAGTTTGGTGCTCAAAATTAAAAATTGTGTCAGGTTTCCATGTCACGTCATGAGATCCGTGATCCTTGACCTTCCATATACTAGAAACGTTTCAAATTAACCCTTCAGCTCCACTTGAAGGCTATAAATTGAGCCATATCCAAACCATGGAGGAGGAGAGAATTCAAATTTTGAGAGAAAAGATACTCTGGAGAAATTTTCACTTCACATTGAGTCTGCATCCCTTTATCCTTTAAAGTCTGAACATATTGTTCAACCCACAAGGTCTTCCTTCTTTGATGGAGAACCTCATTGTCTCCTTTATATGAGCTTGCCTTTGGTGGAGGCCCAGCTGGAAGGGACTTAGTTTCTCAGTTCTGAGACGTGCCGACACATAAGTTTGTCAATTGTATACTTTTGTTGATCATTTTAATAGAACTACTCTTTTCTCATCTAATTGATATCTTGCAAATATTTGAATTATTATTCCAAGGGAGTATTTGCCATGTATGTTAATGGATTATGCTATTTTATATGCTAACATTATATATTATCACCATATGCTTGTGTATGTTGGTTGTTGAGGCCAATTTGAAGGTATAAATATTTGAGTTGTGTGCTCAACAATGGTCTTCATCGAATGTCCGGACGAGGTAAGCTCTTTATCTTGTCTTGTTAGAATTTTCATTTATATAGCATACTTGAGATTAGAGTTGATTTATGCAGTCATTATGTCTGTTGTGGATTACCCCATGCCATAGATATATTTTCCTTGTAACAAGTAGCTGGGTAAAAGTGAGATCGACACACTCTATAATCATCTTGTCAAGTAAGCTCCAACTTGTTGGGTATGTGTTATATTGTTTGCACGACTATATTTTGTGTTTGCTACATTGTGTTGGGCACACAGGGGGGTTTGAGAGGGGAGATATCCCCCTTGTGCAGGGGTTTGGGGGAAACTCCCCTGAGAAAAAAAAATTCCTCGAGAAACATGTCACATTTTTTCCTCGTTTTTCGTGTCACCTCGATCTTTGTGTCCATTGTTGGGCAGTTTTTCGGCACATGGTTTTTGCTGGTGGTTTTGTTTTTTCGGTTAAGGAATGATGGTTTTTGACTAATCCAGGTCATTGGGTTAGGGTTTTGGATGCCGTTGGCTCCTATATGTAGATTGTATTGTAAAAAATGTATCACTATGAGTGGATATAGAATATGCTAGCTTTCCCAGTTTGGGTTTCCAGGGGAAAAAATCTATGTAATGTGTGTATTTTCCATTGTATCTTTTCTGTTAATTTATTGAAAATATATTTGCAGTAAAATATTGTACAAGGTTAAAATCTACATTTGGTATCAGAGTTTTTTTGGCTTCAGGGGGACACCTTTGTGGTCAAGGGTTTGGATCAAGACTTTGATAATCCTTGTTACCATGGGATATCTATAGTATTGATTTTTCAGGTGAAAATAAATGGAGAATAATTTGAAAATGGAGATTAAGGAGTTTAATGTGAAAAGTTTTAAGTTGTGGAAGCTCAATATGGAATATATGTTGGTGGATAGAGATCAATGGATCACAATGGATCTAGGTACTGCACCTACAAGAACTTCAACAAATGAATGGAAAAAGTTGGATTGGAAGGTGAAGAGCACAATTTGACTATCTCTCAGATTTAATATTACCGAATGTGTCAGAGAAAGCTACATCTAAATATTTACGGGATAAGTTGGGAAAGTTTTATCAGTCTAAGTCCCAAGTAAATAAACTATTCCTGAGAAAGAAGTTGTGTAACCTAAGGATGAGAGATGGAGACTCGGTGGCAGAGCATTTGATCACCTTCAATACCGTGGTAATTCAGTTAGTATCTTTTGAGATTAAAATTTCAGATGAAGCTAAGTGTATTAGTTTATTATGCTCTTTACCAGACTCATGGGATAGTTTGGTTGTGGCCATAGGTAGTAATATAATTTTATTGAAGTTTGATGAAGTGGTCTCATCCTTTTTGTTGGAGGAGATGAGACAGAAGAACATGGAAGGACAGAGAACAAATGCATTATTTTCAAGAGGATGCTCCCCGTAAAGAAATAGATCTAAGTCCTCAAGTGGGAGATCTAAGTCTAAGGGAAGATCTAAGTCTCCTTGAAATTTTGCAAAGGTATGCTCGATATGTGGAAAAAAAGGGCACTACAAGAAGCAATGTAGATCCAATGTTGAGAAAAAGAAGCGATTTGAAGAATCTTCTTCTACAAAAAAAAATATCTCCAAGGAATAAGGAGGGGATCATGTGTACTTGGATTCTTCAAGAACACATGCAGATCATGAGGCATGGTTGGTTGACTCAGGTGCATCCTTTCATATGACTCCCCAAAAGGAGTGGTTCTATGGATATGAAAGGTATGATGGAGGTGATATTTTCCTAGGTGATGAATCGATAACCAAAATCATAGGTAGAGGAAAAGTCAAATTGAGGCTCATAGATGGAAGGATTAGAACACTACCTGGTGTTCTGCACATCCCGGGATTGGCCAGAAATTTGATTTATGTAAGCAAAATGGACGATGCAGGGGTAAAAACAATATTTGAAAAGGAAACCTGCAGGATGGTTCGAGGAGAAATCGTGTTGCTGAAAGGAGTTCGGTTTGGAACTCTATATAAGATGCATGGAAGAAATATTAGTGATGGGTGTAATAGTTCCATTGTTCTTGATATTGGAGTTAAATAAGAAATAAATCCTACATTCTCTAGAGAAAAGGTTATGCTGTGACATCAAAGACTGGGGCATATCAGAGAGAAGGGTCTTCAACTACTACAAGGTAAATTTATGGTTGAAGTTATGTCTAACTGATCTTTGGATTTTGATTTATGTGAACGTTGCGTATATGTGAAGAAAAATAGGGTAAGATTTCCCTCTGGTGCAATGAGGGCAGAAGGAATTTTATAACTAGTTCACAATGATGTTTTTGGACCTGTGTGGGTTCCATCATTGGGAAAATCAAAGTACTATGTCTCATTTATAGATGAATTCTTGAGGAATACTTGGATATATTTCCTCAGGAAGAAATATGAAGTCTTTGACATGTTTAAAGAGTTTAAGGCTCTTGTTGAGAATCAAACAGAGAAAATAATTAAGGTGTTGAGGATATATAATGGCAGAGAGGTCTGTGGGAATGGATTTGAAGAATTCTGTAAGAAGTGTGGTATAGCAAGGAAGAAGAATACTCCACATACACCTCAACAGAATGGAGTTTCGGAAAGGAAGAACATGATGCTGATGGAAAAAACAAGGTGCATGCTCAGTGGTGTCCGGTTAGGGAAAGAATTATGGGCAAGGGCAGTGGGTATTGCATGTTACATGGTCAAAATATCACCCTCTTCAATGTTGGATGACAAGATTGCACAAGAGGTATGGACTGGTAAGAAACCTTCTCTCACACATCTCAAGGTATTTGGCTGTGAGGCCTATGTTCATGTTCCAAAGGAAAACAAGAGTAAGCTAGATAAGAAGGCTGAAAAGTGTATCTTTATTGGGTATAAATATTGTCTCAAAGGTTATAAGATTTGGAACCCAGAAAATAAGAAGGTTTTGAATAGACGAGATGTGGTATTTAGAGAAATGAAGGATGTTGTTAAACATGAAGTCCTACCAAGTAAGGAAGAACCAGAGAAAATAGAGTTTGATATAAAGAATGATGAATCAGACTCTACAGAAGAACAAGAATCAAAAGAAGAAGATCCTCATAATCCATTATGGTGGGGATCGGTTCGAGAAAGAAGGCTACCGGAAAGGTGTACTCCATCTGATTTCTGTTCAAATTTTTCTTTGTCTATTTCTCATGATGATTCTAGAATTGTCATGGAGGTAGTGGATTTAGAGGATGGAAAGATGTGGAAAAAGGACATAGATGAAGAAATGGAATCCTTGGATAAGAATGAGGCTTGGGATCTAGTGTAGTTTCTTACTGGAAGAAATCCCATTGGCATAAAATGGGTATTTAAAAAGAAGTTGAATGCAAAAGGAAATGTGGAGAAATACAAAGTTCGGTTAGTAGAAAAAGGTTATTCCCAGGTTGAGGGAATTGATTTTGGTGAGATTTTTTCTCTTGTTGCCAAGTTAACTTCTATAAGATTTTTGTTATTTTTTGTTGTTGCATTATATTTTAAATTAGAAAATATGGATGTGAAGACATCATTACTACACGGGGATATGGGAGAAGAAACCTATTTGAAGCAGCCATAAGGATTTTTTGCGAAGGGAAAGAAGGAGCTGGTATGCAAGATGAAAAATTCCCTTTATGGTTTAAAACAATAACCAAGGATGTGGTATAAAAAAATTGATACTTATATGTTGGGACTTGGCTTCTCAAGAACCAAAGAGGATCATTGTGTGTATTTTAAATTAATTGGTGATCATTTGATTTATTTGGTCTTGTATGTGGATGACATGTTGTTGATAGGAAACAACAAGGAGATTATCCAGGATGTGAAAACGCAGTTGTCCTCTAAATTTGACATGAAGGATTTCGATGCTTCAAATTTCATTTTGGGCATGAAAATTAAAAGATATCGAAAAAAAAACTTTGGTTAAATCAGAGAAAATATGTCGAGACAATATTGCAGAGGTTTAATATGCAGGAATGTAAACCGGTCAAGGTCCCTATTCCTGTTGGTGTAAAGTTATATGTGAATCAGTGTCCCAAAACATAGGAAGAGGAGGAGGACATGTCTCATGTTCCATATGCGAGTGTAGTTGGCATTTTGATGTATGCAATGGTTTGTACTATAACGGACATTGCACATGCAGTGGGAGTTTTGAGTAGGTATATCTCAAAACCAGGGAAGGAGCATTGGACAACAATAAAAAATGTTTTCATGTATTTGCATGGCACTGCTAACTATGGATTGTTCTACCAATGATGACCAGGATTGGACAGAGTGTTGGACATACATGGATTTGTGGATGTAGATTGGGATGGATATCTGGATCGTAGAAGATCTACAAGTGGGTATGTGTTTAACCTATTTGGAGGAGAAAAAGACAGGCTATAGTGTCACTTTCAACTACAGAAGTTGAATCCATGGAAGCCACTTATGAAAGTAAGGAACCAATATAGTTACAAATATTGTGTTAAGGTATTGGGTTGGTACAACAAGCTGTAAGGATAGATTGTGACAGTCATAGTGCAATTTTCTGGCGAAGAACCCAACTTATCAATCAAAGACAAAGCATATTGATATTCAATATCGCTTTGTGAGATACATGGTTGAAGAAAAGAAAGTGTTGTTGATGAAGGTGGACAATTTGAAGAATGTTTCATATTCATTACAAAATATGTGAGCACTAAGAAGTTCTCTTGGTGTAGAGGATCCACGAGCATTTCTTCCATGGATTATTTACTATGTAACCCTGTAACCCCATGTATGCAAAGAAAACAACAAGTGGGAGCGGGGGGGGGCACGCGCGCACTAGCCCCCCCCCCTTCATGGGCAGTTCCCTCGAGAATTTTTTTTCCTTGGGAAACATGTTGCATTTTTTCCTTGCTTTTCATGTCGCCTCGATTTTTGTGTCCATTGTTTGGCGGTTTTTTGGCACATGGTTTTTGTCGATGATTTTCTTTTTTCAGTTAAGTAATTATTGTTGTTAACTAATCCAAGTCATTGCGTTAGGGTTTTGTATGCAGCTAGCTCCTATATGTATATTGTATTGTAAACAATGTATCACTATGAATGAATATAAAATATGTCAGTGTTTTCGATTTGGGTTTCCAGGAGAAAAATATCTGTGTAGTGTGTGTATCTTCCATTGTATCTTTTCTATTATTTGATTGAAAATATATTTGCAGTAAAATATTGTACAAGGTTAAAATCTACACAACTAAGGTCAAGGTTCACACATATATGAACAAAGGAGATAAACCTTACAAAATTCAATATCCATTGACTTTAATAAATTGACCGAGCGAGTTTCCACTTGCTTGTGGAAATGGAAAAGAATACAAGTGAAGAGGGGGATTTGGAGGCCTTATGTAGAATATAGTTATTGTGGAAATCATGGAGTTTGGATCAAACTCTGGGAACCAAGGTTGAAAGGGGATACCCACTCTTCCTCAGAACTAGGGCACTTCATTGAACACTTTTTGACAATCCACCATGTTTTTAAAATTCATAATAAAAAAACCGTTGGAGAAAAGGAAAAGTTGATGGTTGGGAGTCCAAGTTTGATTCAAAGACCCATAAAGTGTTGATGTAGATGGCCAAATCCCATTGAAATGAATGATTATGGAATTTTTTATCACATATAATTGTCAAGGGCAGAAGTTCGTCCAAGTTTGTGGTCTGCACAGGAAGCGTCTGGGCACAACATGCAGAGAAGCTCATTTCGGGCTTAAAATACAAACAAACAGGTTGAATTTTGTCAGCGGTAGAGATTCCAAGAGAATTCTAGATTAATGACCCCTGGGTATTTGGTATTTCAAAATTTCATGAAGTATAGTGCCATGAGAAAGGCCGAAGCCCGAAGTCTCGAAGTAGATCTCGACTGTCGATTCGAAAAGGGAAGATTTGATCCATTGATATGAAGAGGGAATATTTGAGCCGTTGATCGTAAATCCTCACCCAAGATCACAATATTGACGATCACAGTCCATTGCAGGGATGCAACGTGCTCGAGCGATAATTTTCTTGAGTGGTCCCGCAATTGAAGCCATGGTTTGGAAAAAGTAATACATGGAAAAAGATGGTGGATTGCAGGCTCAAAAGTGGTGTGAACCCAAACCACCTTTGAGTGGCCCCACAATCACATGTTTATATAGCGTCCTATCTGAGAGCAGTGTGTGCCCCCCCCCTGGGCATTAATCCACGTTTTAGTTTGGAAAAAAGGCAGTTAATGAAGTGAGGTGGCATTTGAGACCTTGTCTCACCCCTTAAATGGAAAGCCAGAAAGGACTGGCAGAGGAGAGCTTGTGTCTGATAGGGGAAGACATGCATAGAGGAGACTGCATGCGCAGTTTGACTGAGAAGACACAGGCGTATGGAATTGGATGAGTATCTCGAGCACACCTCTTTTGGGCGAATTTTTGAGTATATGTATGTAGTTTTGATATTTTGTGAGGGTCGATGGTTGAGCTACGATCCCACATTGCAAAGTTTTTATAAAGCACRTTGGTTATATGGTTATGTAATTCAATCTGAGACTTATGGTTTAATGAAAGTCATCTTCCTGTTTCCATGATTTATTTCCTCGAATACTGAATGCTCATGATTGAAGGATTTACATGGATGTTTATGTCTGAGTTGTAATGGATGTTAGATTATACCCCAGTTATAATGTTTTCAGTCTCYTGAACTCCGAATCCAAGAAGATCCTATTTTCTGAGTTTTTCCTCCTTAGGCTACTGGAAGACCTATTGTCTAGAGCAGACCTTTCATTTTCTCCTCAATTTCTTCCTCCTTCTCACCCTTTCTACAACTTACTAACTAAAGTTGAATCGAGACCTCATTTGCGGGTGCATGTTGGTCTAGTTTTTCAAGTTAAAATGATATTATCCTAATCCTGTGCCCATTCGATCCCCTTAAAAATTGTTCATTGTGACACATAAACGGATGGGTACTGGGCTTACCTCTGCTGCAATCCAAAGGTGACTTCTAGTGCTAACATAATTTCTTTGATACTAAATGTTGTAAGGGTACACTTGTGGATCTATCTCTTCCAACACTATGTTAACCTTTGCTTTCTCCACTATGAAGGTAGAATTGGGAGGCATATTTGTTTTCAAAGAGGTATATGCACCAATATTCACCACATCTTTGAAGGAACGAAGTGAGGGGGAGGAGGGCGTGCACTAGCACCCAAGGCTCCAAGTCCATGAAGGCTCGAAAACAAATGCACTATAGCATCCTTGTTGATGCCATAATCCACTAGAAAAAGTTGCCAATGACTCGCATTCCATCATATAGCATCCTTTGATGGTTAGTTGTGATCCCCTCCTTTTTTTGTATTTTATACTTTGAATTTGTAATGAAATCCATGAATTTTATCTGCAAGGAAAGGGTTTCCCTTGAAAGAGACCTTACAAAAAATGAATTTTTCACTGGCTCCTCTCTACTTCTGAATATTCATAGTAGACAAATCCCTATCAATATTAGTTATAAGAAAATCCTCTTGGGTGTATAAGACCTACTTGGCCTATCCCTTGGAAAATTGAAGATATGTGGGGGATATGTCAACATCAAGTGCGACCTTCGATCCATTAGATTTATTCAATGACTACTTTAGCTTTTCATCTTTGATGATAATGGTGGGTTTTGGATTGACCTTTGATAATTTCAATTAACCTTAGAATATTTCATATTCTCCTAAATGGGGGTGGTGATTACTGCAAGGGGCTTCTTGACAAAGCATGGCACCATTTTCCAATCCATATTTTCCAAAATCATTTGATATAAAGATATTAAATGATATAGATCATATAGAGAATGAAATGAAAGGAAATAATAAGAATGGGCACACACACACAGAGAAATATTGCAAAGAGCACAATAATACAGTGAGAACCAAATTCTGTTAATAAATGAAATAGAAAAACACTGTGAAATGCAAAGAAATACAAACTAGTTAGAATGGTGGTAGCTTATCTATGAAGGGAAATGTGTCGACTACACTTATTCACAAGATGAACATTAAAAGAGGCCTAAATGTACTTTTAACATAAAGTACTAAAACCTAAGAGGAAAAAATCATAACGATCCAAAACCCTAACACTAGGAGATGAAGTGGCCAAAAGGAATGTGAGCCTCGAGGAGTCTAGTTGATACGTCAACTTTTTGGGGCTACAACTTCCACATACAAACTTTGTTTGGGGCACACAATATCCCATTGGAAATATATTGATGAAAAGTGTTGGGATTTTATATTATTTTTAGTGAAATTATAGTCGAGGTGGATCAACTGGGAGTGAAATTCGAAGGTCAAAGTGTTCGATCGGGAAAATTCAAGGTTGGATTAATCAACAACAAGTCTGTTACAAGGAAAAACTCTCTGTGGCTTGGGGTAAGACCACAACAGATGGAATGACACCCAAAAATCAACTCTAATCTCAAGTATGCTAGATAAATGGAAATTCCAACAAAAGAAAGGCTAAGAGCCTACCTCTTCTAGACATCCGTAGAAGACTATTTTCGATCCCATGATTCAATGCTTGATACCTGCAACTTGTCCTCAACATTCAAGATACACAAGCATATGAAAATATAAATTGTTAGCATATAAAATAGCATATTTCGTTAACATGTATGACAAATTTACCCATGGAAATTAACACAAACATTTGTAAGATATAATTGGAAAAGAAAAGAGTATTTCTATTAAAATAATAAACATAAGTACATAAATGACAACTTTCTGTAGCAACACTTGACAAAATCGAGAAACTAAGTTCCTCCACCTAGGCCTTCAGCACTTCAATCCTCTAAAAGGAAAACTCATAACTTATGGGAGTAATTGAGTTCCTCCTTCACAAAATAGAAAGAGGTTGGGGGATGAACACAAGAGAAGTTTAGACTTAAAGGACAAAGGGATGTAGATTCAATATGAGGCGAAATTTCTCGAGAGTATATTTTCTCTCCACTTCTTCTGTCTTCTTCAAGGTTTGTATACAACTCAATTTATATCCTTCAAAGGGAATTGAAGGGTTGAATCAAAGTGTTTATAACATATGAAAGGCCAAAGGGTATGGATCCAATGACTTGTCATGGAAACCCAAAATATTTTTTAATTTTGAGCACAAAACCCGATGTACACGGGTTGTAATGGAGCAACCTGCATATACACAAGTTGTCTAACTGTACCCTACGTATATGCACAAAAAATTGAATTTTTGACTTTGGATTGAACAAAATAGGGGAATTGAGTCTATAGAGGAAAAGGGAAGGCCACCAAAGCATTATGCATAGAGTGTGGCAACAATTGCTATAACACACTCCAATTTCTAGTGATGGCACCTCCACTATTTCACTTCCTTGGATCAACTCTCCCATCCCTTGTCATGCCCCTGTTTCCCTTCTCTTAGAAATATTTAGTTTGGATCCTTCCCCTCTTTTCCTATCACTAGTTAGGAAGAATAAGAGCTTAAATCCTCCAAGAAAATCACTAGGCTTAGGAAACATTCAATAAAAGAAATTAGAGACTAAGAGGTAAACTAAGAGAAAAACATTGGCATTCAAGACACCATTCCTAATGCCTTTGATGGAGGTGTGAAAACACCCCAACTTAAGTGATAACGATAATGCCCCATAATTGTCAAGGATTACACTGCTATAATACAATATCATAACATCTCCAAGTAGTGTATTTTTTTTTATGGATTTCATGATGCAAATTGTGACATGTTAGGGGGCATCCAAATTTGCATCATATTAGCATTGCTTTGTGTTTCAATTTTCATTGCACATGCCGATGCAATATAAATTGCATCATGTTATATGATGTACTTTTTACTTTTGCGTCATGTTTACAATACACTTTTCACTTTTGCATCATGTTTACATTGGAATTTTCACTTTTGCACCATGTTTGCATCACACTTTTCACTTTTGCATCATGTTTGCATTGAAATTTTCATGTTTGCAACAAACTTTTCACTTCTACATTATGTTTGTGTCACTAAAAGTTCTTTTTGTCAAAAGTCATTTTGCATCACTAAAATCCATTTCACAATGCTAAAGTTATTTTCAAGTGAATTTTGCATCACTAAAAGTCCATTTTCATCATATTTAGTGTCATTATTGTTGAGGAATATGAATAGGTGTCTCAATGGTGACCTGATTTGCATCACATGTATTTAAATAAYATCATGTTTGTAGTGCACAAATGCATGTTGCATATTTCTTGCATCACCATAGTAAGGCATAAAAAATATGTGGTGTATTTGCTAGTGTGCTAACAAAACTACATTGGCATCATGGGTATGTTAATAGTGTTGCATCCGGTGTCRTATGCATGGTTATAAAATTGTGTTAAAATACTTTTTAGATTCATATTTTTTACAAGTATCCAAAATTAATTATTATCATCATCTTTTCACCCTACATTCAAACAATAATTTGCACGTCATAAAATAGGTAAATAACATGAAAAATATATTATATTGAATTCAATTAATAAAATTATGTACTCTCTAAAATTCATTAAAAAATGCAAGATAATTTGTGCATCTATGATGCATAGAACGACTCTGACTAAGGTTTGTCGGAATCCATCCAACTTCAATAATGTGATCCTCCCTTACATACGTTTTCTCTTGTTTCATTATCCCTTTATAAACTATCCAAATTTGCTCATGTAACTTTTTAGTAACACGAAAAAGAATACAATTTGTAACAATTAGAATTATAAATGAAACCCTTCATAAAATAAATACATATATATCAATATTATATAAAATTCATTCAGTATATATCTACAACTTACCAAGGTCCTACATTCCTTAACTTATTTTGATTTCTTCTCAAGCATTCCTCCTCTCTTCTCCTACACTCGGCATCATATTTCTCCTCTCTTCTCTCCATTGGAAAACATATGATTTTTAGATGTATTACATGTTGAAATATTGAGAGGGGGGGCGTGTGTGAATCAACATGAACACTTTTAACACTTTAACCACAATATATAAACTTAAACTTAATAAAAAATATATCATCAATGTATCATCTATTATTGCATCCAATATGTCATGAGCATATAAACATAAGAAACACCACATCAACAACATCATATAAAATACACAATACAACATAATTTATGTGGAAAACCAAATGGGAGAAAACTGCAAAATGATTTCTTATATATTGTCAAGAATACATTCATTGGAAGCACCAACTTCCCCATTCTCTAGATACAACTAGAAGGAGGATACAACCCCCTATTTACAGGCTCCAACCTGAAGGAAGATACAACTCCCTGAATTCTCTGGATCCAACCAGAATGAGGATATAACCCCCTCATTATTAGGCTCCAACCTGAAGGAAAATCCAACTCCCTGAATTCTCTAGCTCCAACCAGAAGGAGGGTACAACCCTCTGATTCTTAGGCTCCAACCTGAAGGAAGCTCCAAGTCCCTGTTTTCTTCATCACCAATTGGAAGGAGGCTACAACCCCCTTTCCTTGCCCCATCATGTCTCTCTGAAATATAAGTGTAGAACAAACTATCACTACCACAATAACTGCCACTGTCAACCTATCACTTCCCACCTGTCACTGTCAATCAACTTGTCACCTCAACCTGTCACATCAACCTGTGACTACCACTGTCACATCAATGAAACTATCACAATCACTGCCACATCAACGATATACCATCATCAATCAACTTTACCCATATCCACTTGCATGGATACCAAAACCATTAACAAACCATGTACATTAACCATGTACACCACTCATCAACCATGTACATCAACCTGTACCAACCATGCATCAACCCGTACCAAGTCATGCATAAAAAATGCATCAAATCTTGCTCCAAACCATGCATAAAAAATGCACCAACACCTATACCAAATTTTGCATAAACCATGCACCAAATTGTGCATCAACCATGCACCAAACCCTGTACCAAATCGTGCATCAACCATGCACCAACGCTTGTACCAAACCATCAACCATGTACCAACATGTACCATAAACCATATACCATGAGATGTGCCTCAACCATATATCATATCACTCATGATATGGCTCAATCATCCCATGCACCATTTACCATAAGATATCAACAATGAAGTGTCTCAATAAGGTCCCTGATCATCTACCAAGATCAACATGTTCCTCTAACAATGTGTCATATTATCATCAACCATATACCTCAAACAACATGCCAATCATCCATAGACCATGTACCTTAACCATGTACCATATCAAGATAGCCAATAGTGCACTTCTAACAATGTATCACATCATCATCAAGGTGTACCATATCACATACCATAACCACCATTCCTTAAGCATGTACCTTACCATAACCAAGCATAAGAAATATTCACATAAGCATACCTATAACCTGTAGCCGACCTATTGTATTGTTATACTGACATTTAACTCTTCCACAACCTTCAACAACCTAGTACCAACATCTGTACCAAATTTTTCTTGGCCTCGTGAGACTAAGACTCCCTGTCATGCGATCCTCACGTGGCGTGCCCTAGGAAACCCACAAGGGTGCCTCACAGAACACCCTTAGGATAACTCGGGAGGGCCTGATTAATTAGGGTTACATAAAAACCCTATCTCTCTACAAATCCAAAACTTTCTCTCTTTCTTCACACTTTCTTCGCTGCCTTAGAATTGACCTCAAAATTTCCAATATACCAAAATATTTTCATAAGATAGATATTCAATGAATGTGTGTGTGTCCTTATGAGAGACTCCTTGAGGTGTATTTATAATTTTGTCAGGTAACCTCTTTCCTTAATCTTAGGGGCTTCTTTACTTTCTTGTTACAACCAATTTACCCTTTCATTAAAGACTTGTAACAAACTAGGGGCTTCTTGACTATTCTTTGGGGATTCCAACTTCATGAGGGTATATCTCCCTAACCATGAGGGACCATGTGGTGTACCATCTATCACTGGAAACAAAATGATGAGAAATATCCATTTATGAGTGTGTTACCTACATTTTCATTTCTCTTCATGTCCCTATTCCTCAAAAAACTTTGGGTCCCATGACCACACCTCCAGGGATTCATGTAGACTTCATCAAATGAACCCATCACATCTGATGGCATCAACCACTCTTGTTGAAATCAATGAAAACTAACTCACCATCAATATTGACCACAACTTTGTGGTATTTTGAATTCTCCAAGGGTTGACATTAATGAAAACCAACTGTCAAACAATCTCCCCCTTTAACATTGATGGAAACACCAACATTGATGGGAACACTCATACTCTAATACTCATGCTTCCCCTGTGATCATTTCTCCTCATCAATGTTTCTCTCTCTCCCCCTTTGAAATCAATGGAAAAGGGTATCTCTCCTTGGCGATGCTCCCTCTATATTCATGTGTCTTGTTCTTTCTCTTCACATGTTTATGTCCTCATGTTTTTTTCCAAGTTCCTGTTCTTTTTTTACAGAAAAGAGTGACTCCCCCAAAAAGTATACCTTCTCTGAACAATCCTTCTATGAATTCATGTGGTTGACTCTTTCTCTTCCTTTGACATCATGGGTAAAAGGATAATTCCCCCTATCGATATGTCTTCCCTTGACCTTTCCGCAATCTGTAGAACAATATGGGACTTCCTGTGTATGTTTCCTTTCTTCTCTTCCAGTGTTTCTTATTGTCCATTGGTGCTTCCTCTTGTAACTCTCTGACATATATAAAAATAATTCAAAATTTCTTGACTTCAAATCTTCATGGTCTGTCATGTTCAATGTTTAGACATTAATGATCATAATGTTCAACAATGTCCCTCTGATGATGTAGCTTCTACTGAAGGTTTCTCTTTCCCTGTTCTGCTAATCCTTTCACTGCTTGTCTTTTTGTGACCAATTGATTCCACTTGTCCACTGATTTTATTGATTCCAATTGTAAAAATGCTATGTCATATATCTGTTTATACCTTCCAATAATATCATAAATCCATCTTTGTCCATATGTCATAAGTTGTCCATAACTCAACTGTCCACAATGATGACCCATCTGTCACTGTATTATTATGAAGGCTTCTTTGCTGCAACTGATCATCACGTATTATTGTTCCTCATACTAAATGAAATATGTCCATTGATCTGCAATACATCCTCGAACTTGTAATGACTATATCCATGAATAGAAAGTGTGTAAATGATATTCCTTTGATATCTGCATGGGAACACTACTTCTCAATCGATCAATCTATCATTATGTTCTTCTGTTATCTGACTACTCTAAAATTGTCTCTACAAAAAATTCAAAATGCTCGATGGATGGTTATGTTATCAGTAGTAGCCACGATAACAACTCCCCCTATTCAATATTCATATTTTTTGGGATTCTCCAAGCCGGATGGATCATAAAAATGGAGGAATCTTCCCTAATGTAGAGTCATCTTCCTCTTCATCTATGGACTCGTCATCTCTCCAAAATCTGACTTATTCCTTTTTTTCCTATGGATTCATTATGATATTGCACTACAATTCTTGAGAGTACAATCTCTTGAGCCTATTCTTTATTCACCTGCTATTCTTTTCTTTCTTGCATTATTGCAAATCCTGCGATCTTTGGGACATGTTATTTATTCATCTTCTCTTCTCGTCTTTCTTTTCTTCTCCAAATGTTCATGTGTTTGACATCAATATTTTCTTTTATGGAAGGCTCTAACATGCTTCTACAATTCTGAGCTATGTGACCATAATTGTGGCATTTGTAACATTCAATGTTATGTGGGGCCACATAAGCATCTCTTGATTGAACATTTCTTCCATAAGCCTTGCAATATGAAGCTTTATGTCCAAAGTTATTACAATTAAAATTATGACCATAAAAGAAATTTACATACCTGGGAGTGAATGATCTTGTTTGTGGTGTAGTCCTTCTGAATTCCTTCCTTGGTTGATCATGATGTTTTCTTATGTTGATTCCTTCATCTTGATTGAATTTTCTTTGTTGCATGAATGTGGAAGGCCTTTTGAAAAATTATACAACCCCCTTTCCTCGCCCCATCATGTCACCTTGAAATATAAGTGTAGACCAAACTGTCACTGCAATAATCACTGCCACTATCAACCTATCATTGTCAACTTGTCACATCAACATGCCACCTCAACATGTCACATCAACATGTGACTACTATTGTCATATCAACCAACCTGTCACTGTCACTGTCACATCAATGATATACCATCATCAACCAACTATACCTATATCCACTCACATGGATACCAAAACCATCCCCAAACCATGTACATTAACCATGTACACCACTCATCAACCATGCACATCAATCATGTACATCAACCTGTACCAACCATGCATCAACCTATACCAAACCGTACATCAACAAATGCTCCAAATCGTGCATCAAGAATGCACCAACACCTGTACCAAACTGTTTATCAACTATGCACCAACACCTGTACCACATTGTGCATCAACCATGCACAAAAACCTTTACCAAACTGTGCTTCAACCATGCACCAATACCTGTTCCAAACCATCAACCATGTACCGAGATGTTCCATAAACCATATACCATGAGATGTACCTCAACCATATATCATATCACTCAGGCTATGTCTCAATCATCCCATGGACCATGTACCATAATATATCAACAATGAAGTGCCTCAATAAGGTACCTAAGCATGTACCAAGATCAACATGTGCATCTAACAATGTATCATAATATCATCAACCATATACCTCAAACAACATTCCAATCATCCATAGACCATGTACCTCAACCATGTACCATATCAAGAAGTACCTCAAACATGTGATAACATTACCATACCAAACCAGATATCAATATATCCAATAGTGCACTTCTAACAATGTATCACATCATCATCAAGGTGTACCATATCACATACCATCATCACCATTCCTTAAGAATGTACCTTACCATAACCAAGCATAATAAATATTCACATAAGCATATGTATAACCTGTAGCTAACCTATTGTAATGTTATACTGACATGTAACTCTTCCACAACCTTCCACAGCTTGGTACCAACATCTATACCAAATTTTCCTCAACCTCATGGGACTAAGACTCCCTGTCACACAGGGCCTCATGTGACATGCGCTAGGAAACCCGTGGGGGTGCCTCGCAGGACACTCTTAATCTAACCCAAAAGGGCATGCTTAATTATGGTTACAAAAAAACCTTAACTCTCTGCAACTCTGAAACTTTCACTTTTTCTTCGCACTTTCTCCACTGCCTTAGACTCGACCTCATATTCACCAATATAACAAAATATTCTCATAATATAGATATTCAATGAATGTGCATGTCTCCTTATGAGAGACTCCTTGAGGTGCATTTATACTTTTTTTGGGTAACCTCTTTCCTTAATCTTATGGGATTCTTGAATTTCTTGTTACAACCACTTTACCCTTTCATTAAAGACTTGTAACCAACTAGGAGCTTCTTGAATATTCTTTGGGGCTTCCAACTTCATGAGGGCACATCTCCCTAACCACGAGGAACTGGGTGGTGTGCCACTTATAACCGTAAATAACACGACAAGGAATATCCATATATGAGTGTGTTACCTACATTTGTATTGTCCTTCATGTCCTTATTCCTAAAACAACTTTGGATCTCATGACCACACCTTTGGGGCTTCATGTATACATCATCAAATGCACCCATCACATCTGCTAACATAAACCACTTTTGTTTACATCAATAAAAACTAAATCACCATCAATCTTGACCACATCTTTGGGGTATCTCGAATTCTCCAAGGGTTGTCATCAATGACAACCAATTTTCCAACATTAAAATGATATTATAACAAGGTAAGTATATATATGCATTAAATTCATGGAATAAAATATATGCATAATTTGGCATGAGAATTGAAAATACACATGCATAACATTAGGATATGTAGAGGCACAATAGTCATGTATGATGATAAGAGGGGAAGTTTTTCACAACTAGAATGATACTTATGGAATGACGGCTTGTAGTTGTTTATAATTAATAGAAACTAGTTATAAAACCATGATTGTCACTCAAATCAATTAGGTGAATTATGCTACATTAAATAATCGACCCAGGGATAATAAAATGATGAAGTGCATGCAAAGTATATGAAGTTATTAGCCTCTAATCTATCTAAATGATTACTTGTGCAAAAGGAAAACCATTTCTTATTTATGTTCAACTGCAGAAAGATGAAGTAATTACTAATGATAAAGAAACATATCTAATAAAAACAAAAGAACAATTTTAGACACTTAATATCATCAACCTAATGTATAATTAGCTACATTCTTTCAATAAAGTAAATCATTGAGATTTCCTGCATCTAAAACAACAATCATTTTTTCGATTAATTATTGTTGTGTTAGTCTCCCTATGTATTGGAAACATAAATAAATGACTTGCAAAAAATGAAATAAAAAGAAACATAAATCACACAACTGATAAGTAAAACAATACCAAATGAAATAAAACTAAGCACCGTACTCCTCCTCAGGGTGGCCTCCTAGATTGGGGAACACTGCTGGAAAAAAACTTATAAAGATGAATTTATAAACTCAAAGCATATAACTCATGAATTTACACAGTAACTAGAACTCCTTTATGTTAATTTAGAATAGAAATATGAGTTTACAATAGTTCAATATCAACATATTCATCCCTGTGAAGGTTCTCATAACCAATATTTATACATTACAAACAATATCGTATAGATCCAAATCTCATGGATTCTCTAAATTGTTTTATATATGAGATAACACATGTGTGTATTCAATATCAGATATAACAACCTGTGGGTTCATAAAATAATCTTTATCATCCACGTAATGGAGAAATTCATGACATGTTGCATGAATTTCTCTCATGCAATGTCATTGACATCTCATGCTAATTTTGTGTGGATCCAACTCATGTGGTTTTCCATTTGTTCATGCGTTGACCAAATCTTTGACTCACCTCTTGCGCTGACTTGGAGGAATATCAACCAGAGTTGATAGGTAGATGAGCTTCAGGTGATAATTTGGCATCATCTACAAGTCATTATCTCAATTTGGAGTGTGCACAACCATGTGGAACAATGATTCTGCCACAGAAACAGTTTACTAGCTACATAAATATATTTGATTTGTTATAGAATCAAAGATTTTGTAGCGACTCATTAAAAGTAATAACTAATTAAACCAAATTACATAAGGAAGAATAAAAATTTTCTGATAATGAACAATTTACCTTTAATATTCTTCAATACACAAATTATGTAGTTGATCAAGATAATCATGGAAAAAAGGGTAAAATAGAGTGTAAGTTGGTTCATAGGTATAGGTTTTGGAGGGAGATGCATGATGAGAAAGTGACAAAAAGAGTATTATTTGAGGACCCAACAATGATCAACACCATCACACATTTTTCTCACACCAATGGATTTACTTGGATGTCTGCTAAGTTGTAGGGGAAGTGCAATTCAATAAACAAAGGGGTTAAAGTGGTTAATTTGTAGTAATTTATTTACTATTAATTCAATTTATTAGGATTGAGATTTAGTTTAGTTTGGTATGTATTATACTTAGGATAAATAGTCTTGTGAGAGGAAAATGAGAAGAGGAAGAGAAAGAGAATAATAAGGATGGGAAGAGAAAGAGGAGAAATGGGAGAGGGGAAAGAGGAGGAAGAGGGAGAGGGAGAAGAAAAAGAGGAATAATACAAGGATTAGGAGAAGGGGGGAAGAAAAATAGGGTGGGGTTTAAAAAGGAGGAGAGGGAGAGGGAGAATAAAAATAGGAAGAAAAATAAGAGGAGGAGGGAAGAAAAAGAGGGTGGGAAAGAGAAATAAGTAGAGGAAAGAGAAGGAGAGGAAGAGGAAGGAGAAGGAGAGGAAGAAGAATATGAAGAGGAAGGAGAAATAGAAAAGGGAGAGCAATAAGAGAAAGGAGAGGGAGAGGGAAAACATGATGGAAAACAAGAAGAAAAGGAAGAGGAACAGGGAGAGGGAGAGGAAGAGTAAGAGGAGGAAGAAGAAGGGAATGTAAATCCTAAATCCTTGTTATTTTTTGTTTTGTAATTTGTGATTTCATTTCTTAAAAACTATGGTAAAATCCATCGTATATCCTTAATCCCAAATATTAAACGTCATATCAATCCAAAATCTCAAATTAAATCTAAAAAAATTGAAAAAATGGTGGCAAATGAGAAACAATCTTACATTTTGTGTGATGGGTATCCAATAGATTTGGTGAAGGGCCCTCAATTCTCCCTTGGATTCTCCAATTGAATTCCCCACAAAACTCTCTTATCTCCAAAAATATCTACCCCATATGATCAATATAATTTGAAATTAAAGTGAGCTCAGGTTTTCAATTCATTTATGAAATGCAAAGATATGTGACGTAAAATTCAATTTTTGTGTTTTTTTTTTCAGGTTGATAGTTTTTTACATCGTTTTTTTGTTGAAATTGCATCATGATTTTTAATTGAGTTTGCATCATGTTTCATCGCATTATGCTGCAATAACAATTTGTGCCATATAAATTGTCACTTAGATAGCCTTGACAAGGCTCTATGATGCAAAGTTGCAACATTAGAGATATATATTGTAGTAGTGTTAGGAACCATGACCAAGAACCAAGATAGTGTAATAATTTTAACCCACTATGAAAGGAAAAAAAAGTGTTCTTATTTAAGAAGAAAAAATGGACAATAATGAGATGAAACCCACTCAAAGTATAATATAGAAAAAATGCAACCATTTATGCATTAATTCTAGAAGAGACTTAAAGAGAGTACCTCTTTGAGAATTTGTAATATCTATTCCCCTAATAGTTGGTAGTGAAAGATACAATTTTGTGAGTCCCTAAAGGATATCAATGAAAAACTTTTAGAAGATGGAAAACACTAGCTCAATACCTAAATCTTGTCCTAATCCTAGAAAAAAAAAGGAGAGGAATTTCCCTCAGAGATCCAAATTGGGACTTAGTAGAAGACCTCATTTGTGATTGATCTCTACTTGATCAACTCCTTAGAAGGGGAAAATTCACCTACGAAAATAGTACACTTGGCACAAGTTACATTTCAAAAACAATAGACAATTTCCTTCTCAAATTTCCTTCATGGCATACAAAATCTATCTCCAATCGATATCCTTCCAACAATAGAATCAAATGAAAAAACCATCTGTTTATTAGTTATAGCAATAAATATTTTGGACCCATTCCCTTCAAAGTCAAACCTCAATGGATTCAACACCAAGAGGTATGAGAAATTATTGAGAGAACATGGAGCGTGAAAATCAAATGGTCCATGTCATTCATTTTGAAGTAGAAACTTAAATCAATAAAGAGGAGCTTGAAGGATTGGGAATAAAAATCTTGCAAATCTCACATGTACGATAGACAGGCCTACCCACGAACTTGTATGACATTCATAGACACATCCAAAACTTGTGGGAATAGAAAATTGAAGCCAAGGTCACCATATGCAACCTACGGGACAATAAATTGAGATGGAGGCCTCTATGGAAGGAATTGACAACCTCATTGGAAACATTGTCTTCCTTTTTTAATATTTTAGTTGAAATTATGGTGATTTTGGCTTTCCCTCACCCAAATGTTAATAGAGGATCATCTAGGCACAAAGTCTCTTCCATATTCATGGAATTCATGGATGGGACCTCAAATGGGAAGTAAGTTCTTCATGTTGTTTATATGTTTTTCTCTTAGGCCAGTTTGTAAAGAAGTATAACTATCGAATATTAAGAATAAAAAATTAGTTTTTGCTATAGATATGTAATGTTCTCAAACTTATTAAGAATTTTAGAAAAGAAAAATGTTTCCTGATTTTATACTTCATTGATTACCATGTTTATTCATCGCCCTTTAAATAATACAAACATCCACTTTGTTAAAAAAACATAAATACCACTTACAAGAATTTAACACAAAAATTGGGTCGTGCATTTAACATCCACACACATAGAGTAGATTTTTTTTTATAGGATAGCTTAAGCCACAACAACCGCAATCATAGTTTTAGTATAAAACTCTTCATAAAACATCACATCCAAGGGCATAATAATGAGAATAGAAAGACTAAAAAGTGACCATGCCATCTATAGGAGGAGGCTGGTGATGACCATTTGG
The DNA here is from genome assembly GCA_032191745.1 of Picea mariana. Taxonomy (NCBI): domain Eukaryota; kingdom Viridiplantae; phylum Streptophyta; class Pinopsida; order Pinales; family Pinaceae; genus Picea; species Picea mariana. The sequence goes on along the minus strand of JASDQU010099900.1, from coordinate 27,406 downwards.
GAAAAGGCTCGATCTAGAAGCTAGGGGATTAGGATCAAAAGGATAATAAATTTCCCACCCATTCAGTGGAGATAGCTTGTAACACACCTACCCGGCCACCCAGGCCGAGTTTCATCACTAACACTTCTCTTTACCATCATCTCTGATACCATATTGTAACACACCCACCCGGCCACCCAGGCCGGGTTGCATCACTGAAATTTCTCTTTACCATCAACTCTGATGCCATATTGTAACATCCCTATAATTAAGCTGGGATATGCCATGTATAATGTTTTGAATTGTATACATAAATTAAAAATCATACAAATACTCTGCAAATATACAGATTCATGTAGAATAACACTAATAATACACATGCAACATACACATGGAAAAACCCATAAAAATAAACGCACAAAGAATAATGAAATACGTAATATAACACACAATTGATACTTATCTTTTGATAAAATACCACCAACTTCATGCAGAACTTCCATGATCCTCCCAGCCTTAGACCACATTTCTTAGAACTCTCAGCAGTGGGTTACCCTCGAGCTGGGACTAAAATCCACCCGAGTAAAGGTATTCCTAGCCAGAATGATGTATCTCAGACAGTAGTAACAACTCTGTCAAGTGCCAACTCAAAATAAAAGGCTATAGTCTCTCATTCCCCACATGCCTATCCCACCCCAAGAAGTGTGCCCCTTCTCTACTCAATAGTCCTTTGGTTGCCCGAATTCCCTTCCAGGGATTCAACAACAGGCCAGATAGGAAGTCTTAGAGAATTGTAGTTGTAGTTGGGATCCCTCGGGAAATTAAGTCCCATTAATTCTCTCACCTGGAGAGAGTTTCTCATGGGCCTGACAACTCGCCTCTTCAATCCCACATGAATGACAACCCACCTCTTCAATCCCACGGGCCTGACAAATCCCTTCTTCAATCCAACGCTTAATTCAACCAGGTGCAGGTATAGGTGAATAGCAGCACCAGTGTTCAGGGTAAAGTACAGGTGATGGCAGCAATGACCTTAAGGTAAGGTGCAGTACTGGCTTGGGTAAGGTGCAGTACTCACTCAAGTAAGGTACATGGCATTTCTCATAACAAAAAGGGTATTTGTTACTTATCAAGGAGTTCATATAGGATGGATAGGTCCGAGTGATGGAGTGAATCATTGAATCTAGAATGAATCGAATTCCCCCCACTCATGCACAAAGCCCACACTCTTTTTATGCATGCCCCAATTTGGACACTTGTCAGGTTGAGATCCCCTTTGGCCCACTTGTCCCCATCCTTGGAACTTAGGATAAAAATTAATTATCGACACCTTAGTCTTTATGAATATATTATAATATTCCTTTGGAAATAATCCCTCTAGATTAGCCCCCTTTCTAGGCTCTTAGTACCCCCCCTCCCCCCCACCCTTTCCCTTCCTAGTGGATTTTAGTCCCCTGTACTCTTTTAGTCTACACACAATGATGTATTATATTAATGATATGAGTGTTTACATATACAAAAATAGGCTCAATGGCATTTTACATCTAGGCTCTCCGACCTAATAATCACATAAGCCTTCTAGCTTATAATAACCTGGATCACCATCCTAGAAAACATATTCACATTTACAACTGGGGCTCAGTCTTGGGGTATTACATTCCCCTCCCCTTATTTATGCATTGTCCTCAGTGCATTCTATATACACATTTGCTACCAAAAATAAAAAAAATCCTTATAAATATGTGGGTATTCTACCTGCATAGCATCCTCATGCTCCCAAGTTGCATCCTCAAGACCGTACCAAGTCCATTGGACCTTTACTAGCTCTATGGATCAATTCCGGAGCTACTTGATCTTCTGGTCCAATATGAACACCGAATGCACCTGACAAGTGCCTTCTTGCTCGACCAGAATCACATTCCAATCAATAACATGATTAGCATCAGGCATATACTTTTTGAGCAATGATACATGGAATGCATTATGAATAGACATTGATGCGGGAAATGCACGCATATATGCTACAGGCCCAATCCTCTCTAGGATTTCAAACGACCCACAATAACGAGCTCCCAACTTTGAACAATTTTCCAACTTCAAGGAACTTTTGTTGGCCTTCACTTTCAAGAATACGTGGTCACCCACTTTAAATTCCCTGTGAGTTCTTCCCTTATCAACATATCTTTTCTTCTTGTCTTGAGGAGCCTTTAAATTTTTCTTTATTTTTTATATTTTCTCTTCCATTTCCCCGAGTAATTCTAGACCAACCACTACTCCATCTGTTGGGTTGTCCCAACTTACCAGTGTGTTGAACCTTTTGCCATAAAGTGCCTCAAATGGGCTTATCTTTAGAGATGCTTGGTACCCATTGTTATAAACAAACTTTACCAAGTGTAGGTAGTCTTCCCACTTTGATTGTTTATCCATCACATACATCCTCAACATATCATCAATCACTTGATTCGCCCTCTCTGTTTGTTCATCATATTTTGGATGATAAGTTGTGCTAAAATTCAAATTCATTCGAAATCCCCTAAATAATCCTTTCTAGAAATTTGATGTAAATTTTGGATCTCTGTCAGACACAATTCTCTTGGGTATACCATGCAATCAAGAAATTTGTTTCATATAAATATAAACAATGTTCCTTGTGAGGTTAACTGGAATAAGATGGGCATATTTAGTAAGCTTGTCCACCAATACCATGATAGAATCATGTTGCTTGTTTGTTTTGGGTAGTTTGGTGATGAAATCCATTGTTACCATTTCCCATTTCCACTCAGGGATGGGTAATGGATACAACAACCCATCTGGGTGTTGTTATCACTGACAATCACACTTAGATTGTTGTAAGTGCAAGCCCAATACCCATCAAAATATAAATGGATTAAAATGGTTTGAGTAGGTGGATCAACAATATTGAGAAACAAAGGGAGAGGGTAGAAAATATTCTGCAGAGGCATTCCATAGGGCATGGAGTCATAACATTCTAAAGATCAAAGGAAATCAAATTGTATATTAGAAAAAGGGATACATAATGATGAGTAGAAGCATAGTGAATATGACAAAAGAAAGAGTATCCATTATACAAAGATCCTTTCTGTAATAGATAAATATTTTCTTAAACAATGAACAATGATTTAATGGGCAAGCTACAACATATCTTCTGTTGTTCATGAATCCATCAATCAATGGAAGCTTTGATCCTCAAAACCTATAATATATTCAAGAAATAAGATAACAAATAAATGGAAAAACATGGAGGACAATATAATAACAACTCTCATGAATCTTTAATGGTAGAAAATGTCATTACAAACATGCCCTCAGGCTTACAAATGAGCAACTAAAACTGCTCCTTTAACTCTCTTCTCTCTTGGCTCATGAATCCAACCCTTTTCTCATAAAAAACCCTTTCATTATAGTTAATAATATCTATCTACCCTAAGGATTTCAAAACCAAGGAGTTACATAGGAACCTCCTCCATTTAGGAGTCTTGTTACAAAATATTCCAACAAAAACCTAACAAATTTTTATTTTTGGGGGATTTTGTCTATAATGATAAATGTCTTTTGAAACAGGCCATCCTGATTGATATAGATATGGAACACATGTCCCTCATGTTCAAAAAACTCCTAGGAGACCATTAGAACCTTCTTTGATGGGTATCAACCTCCAAACAAGGAGAATATCCAACAACTATGCAAAACAGAGAGTTTGCACCGCCAATTTACAATACACTAGTGTTTTAATTATATTTCTAGAATTACAAACTAGGCCGGGCTGAAATTTTGACAGCAAGTCAATGACATTATCATGAGCCTCCACAAAAATTTTCATAAAAACCCACATCACCATTTTGGATTTATGATCAAATCTGTAAAAGAAGCTGCTACAGGAAATGAGTTCGCAACGCCAAAAGGAAAAAACATCCAAAACCACTTTCTCGACCTTCAAACATCATGAAAACCCTCATGGAGTACTTGATGGCCCTAAGGCTGTTGTGTATTTTGATAATTCCAAACATGAGTACTTGCAACCTATCCAAGCTACAACGCTCCTCCTTAGCTAGTTCACAACGCCAATTCATAGCATTGACTCAAATATAGCTTGCACACTTCGAGGAGGCTGTTAGGTGATGGTATGACATAATTCCTAGAGAAATGGTTAAATTGTAGGCTTTGAAAACCGTAAATCCTCCTTTACATGATGAATCTTATGTGTTAACATCTGGCTTCATAGGGTATGGTATGCTCCCTGTGAGTTTCCAAGAGCATGCAGTTCCATCTCTGTCCACAAAACCTGTATGCCTGAGAGCACCTCCGCTCCTTATTTAAAAGTGAAAAATACTCACTGCAAATGAAATTATTTCATAACAAGATTATTTATATACATCCCTACACTAATCTATCTAGCTGAGCTTCTTTTCTTAATTGAAGTCATACTTCCAATGCAATGAGATGAGTATCAAATTGATGAAAATAACTCCTTCCATGCAAATGTTCGAAATAATTTTCAGGTGATATGAAGCTTGCAACAATAGGTTAGTAAGCAATAAATACTTACAACTACGATCTGAAATCATACCAACAACTGGATCATTAGAAACCTTTGAAAATATAACTCTATGTAAAAATCCACAGGATCATGAAACTTATGAATAGGCATTTATAATTGGTTAAGAAAACCATATTTCTCCTTTGTGAAGATTGATTCATCAACAAAATTATTTTTTTCATATACTTCATAGCTACTCATATTTGGTTTGATGTATTTTTCAAGTGCAGGTAGAGAAATGATAGACATTTCCTCGTTGATCCTTGAAGTTTTTTGCTCATCAATAGGTGATAAAGAGAATTCCAACTGCTGCTGGAATTCTTCCTTATATTCTTCATTATCATATACTGGTTGGATGCTAATAAGCTCTGTATGTGCTTTAGTAAATATCGTCTCTTTATCATTTGAATACTCAAAGGAAACAATTTGATTTTCATGACAACTTAATACAATAGATACATTTGATACAATGTCAAAAGTATCTAAATCTTGGCTATCACTTTGAAGATCATCATCCTCTTTATCATAATGAAAAGTGTCTTCTACTGCAACATACTCTTTATGAATATTTGATCCTTTACTCAACAAATCAAATTCATAACAACATTCTTGATAAAGGAAATCAGCTGCAAATTTCTCTCTTCAAAACAAACAAAATGCAACATGAAAATGTCTTCGTGAAGTAATACAAGCAACCGGGAGTGATCTACACCAATCACGAACTGCTCCATCTAAAGAGTATGCAAACAATTTGATGAGGATATCTTCATGTATAAATTTCAGCTTAAGTATGCACTCATGAAAATCTCGTAAAAAATCAGCTGACATTTCCCAATTTTTCCCTCTAAACCTAGGAAGGCAGCCTTCCCATTCACTTCTATCAGTCATGGGGTTTGGAAAACCAGATATATTTGAGAAATCATAAAATGCATACCTCTAAGAAAGAATCTTGTCCATTTCAAACTAGTGGAGTCACCCATCGATTCATCTATGATGAAGTTGGAGTCGCTAGGTAGAAGATTGCAGTCAAGTTGGTGTCCTGCTCTTGTCTACTATCAAGAGCTAGATCTGATCGTTGTTGTTCTCCCAGGGAAGATTTCTTCACTTCCATCCCCAGAAACGACGCAAAAAATGTTATCACTAAGAGTCACACTTAGACTCTTGTAAGTGAAATCCCAATACCCATCATAATATAAATGGATTAAAATGGTTTGAGTAGGTGGATCAACAATATTGAGAAAGAAAGGGAGAGGGTAGCAAAAATTCTGCAGAGGCATTCCATAGGGCATGGAGTCATAACATCCTACAGATCAAAGGCAATCAAACTATATACCAGAAAAAGGGATATATAATGATGATTAGAAGCATAGTGAATATGAAAAAAGGAAGAACATCCATTATACAAAGATCCTTTTTGTAACAGATAAAGATTTTGTTAAACAATGAACAATGATTTAATGGGCAAGCTACAACATATATTTTGTTGTTCATGAATCCATCAATCAATGGCAGCTATGATCCTCAAAACCTGCAATATATTCGAGCAAGAAGATAACAAAGAAATGGGAAAAACACATAATACAATTTGATAACAACTCTCATGAAACTTTAATGGCAGAAAATGTCATTACAAACAAGCCCTCAAGCTTACAGATGAGAAACTAAAACTGCTCCTCCAACTCTCTCCTCTCTTGGCTCATGAATCCAACCCTTTTCTCATAAAAAACCCTTTCATTTATAATGAATAATCTCTATCTACCCTAAGGAGGTCGAAACCAAAGAGTTACATAGGATTCTTCTCCATTTATGAGTCTTGTTACAAAAGATTCCAACAAAAACCTAACCAATTCGTATTTTTGGGGGATTTTGTCTATGATGATAAATATGTTTTGAAACACGTCATCTTGATTGATATGGACATGGAACACATGTCCCTCATGTCCAAAAAAATCCTAGGATACCATTTGAACCTTCCTTGACAAGTGGCAACCTCCAAACAAGGCAAATATCCAACAACTATGCAAAACAAAGAATTTGTAGCGCACTGGTGTTTTAATTACATCTCTTGAATTACAAACTGGGTCAGGTTGAAATTTGGAAAGAAAGTCAACGACATTATCATGATCCTCCAAAACAATTTTCATAAAAACCCACATCGCCGTTTTGGATTTATAATCAAATTTGTAAAAGCAATTGCTATAGGAAATGAGTTCGCAGCGCCTGTCTGCTAGTTTGCAATGCCAGTTTGCAGTGCCAAAAGGAAAAAACATCCAAAACCACTTTCTCGAACTTCAAACAGGATGAAAACCATCATGGAGTACCTGATGTCCCTAAGGTTGTTTTGGATGTTGATAAGTCCAAACTTGAGTGCCTGCAACCTATTCAAGCTACAACGCTCCTCCTTAACTAGTTCACAATGCCAGTTCCCAGCGCCGACTCAAATATAGCTTGCACACTTCGAGGAGGTTGTTAGGTGATGGTATGACATAATTGTTGTGAGTGGGAAATCCCTCTACGGACTAGCACTTAGGGTTTAATTATGCATGCAGAAAAGACCTAAATATTTCTACTTTCTACCGTCATCCTAGACCTAATCCCCATTATTCTTAATCAAATACATAGTTAAGAAGATCAAGTGAGCATACCTTATTTCAGGCGTTTGATATCAATCCTTCCTCACGCTTGATCGCTCTTGGACTACAGCTCTTCTCCCAAGGATGACCTGCATTCACACAAGAAAAATAACAAACTCCACATGCATTTGATATATAGATTAATAGGTTAGAGATTCAATAAACAAGTAGGAAATAAACCATGAAAACCTCATATGGTGAGATGGGAAAAGTACTTCTTTATTATTAAATTCAACAAATCAACTTACAATGATGAAGCCGGCCATTGCTCCATGAACCTAGTCCTAGGATCCTCTTCAACTTTCCTCCAACTTCTTTGCTCTATCTTTCTCTTTGCACAAGGATGGCTAAAGGGTTGGGACAAAGGGAATGCACAATCGGGTATAGTTTCTTTACTATGATTCTCCTCTTCCAAATGGGACCCCTAACCCTTTTTTTATAGGCTAGAAAAAGCTACGTATTTGGTTGAACCCTCGGCCATGCATGGCCGGAAGGTTTAATTAACTCACCCAAAGCTGTATGTTTTGTCAACAACTTTCCTTTTTTCGTGCTTTTGTAGGTACAGGCGGGCTGTTTTAGGTCAGCTAGCATGTACACGCATGCAATAATAGAGCAGGGTGCGTGGGCCTTTATAAAAGGTGTTTTCAAGAAGAGTTGTTTAGAAGTGTTTTGGAAAAGAAGGAATCTGAGATGGCTTGATGCCAGGTAAGTATGTTTGGTGCAAATAAGGGTTATAACTGTAGTGTCCCCAAGGCCAAGCCCCGTTGTAAACCATGTTCTGAAAGGAATTGTAATTATGTTTCATAGGTTGGTGAGCCAAGTTTTTATAAGCTGGAGGCTTATGTGTTTGTTAGGCTAGGGAGCCTGAGTTTTGAAGGCCAGGAGCTTGCTGTTGTATATGGAATCAAGCAGAACAATTAATAAAATATAAACATCGCCATGTGTAGACCGACCACAATGAATGAGTGAAGGGGGACTAAGCATCCACAGAGTGGGCAAGGAATTAGGGGCTGGAAGGTGGGAAAGGGGCTAAGTGTTGAGCCTGGGGGCTAAGCCTAGGGGGCTTAAGCTTGGGAATAATATTTTAATATTATTCCAAAAAGACATGTGCATTTTGTGTTTTATCCTAAGTGTTGGCAAGGGAGGATGTACAAGGGTGATGTGTGCTGGTGGAATGCATGCAGTGCCATGGGTGACAAGTGTCAACCCTGACACATGCGAATAAACAGCCGGGGTGAGCCGTGAGAAAGGTTCCTCCTCCTCCATTCGACACGAGGACTGCTAGAAGGGGAACTGGTCTGACTCCTGTAGAGAAACCCTGGTGCATCCTCTGAACCAGAAAAGGCGTGTATCTGTGTTTGTTCCAGGATAGCCGGTACATCCCCTGTCTGAACAGTTCGAACCTGCGTTACCCCTGCGTGGATTGTTTGTCATGCATCCCCGAAAACCAGGGCATGAGTCTATCCTGTGTTGGCGGATTGGGAATTAAGAAGTGACCTACCATTGTTGAACCTGTTGGAAAGCCCGTGTCTATTTTCCCCGTGGGTTGTTGTGACCACGCAGTGCTAGACTGTGTGGGGTCTTGTTGGCCAGTGGTGCAACGCTCTCTCTAGGTGAGAGAGGTGATTGAGGTTGGTAGAACAGGTTGTTGGCCTGTGAGCGATTCTCTCCAGGTGAGAGAGTGCGCGGAGGAAGGAGAGGACTCCTGGAAGGAACCCTGTAGCTGCCACAGAGCCCAGAGACTTTCGGTCTGGCCTGTTCCTATAACCCAAGGCAAGGGAGATTAGCAGTCGAAGGATTGTCCAGGTGATAGAGAAGGTGTATACTCCTGGGGTGGAACAGGCATGTGGGGAATGAGGGTCTGTGGGTAGTGAGCGTGGGAGGTTCCTTGGAGAGAATTCCTTCCTTGTGGTTGTGTGTTGTTTTCTCTGTAACCTCAGCTAGCCTAGTATTCCTTGTTTTGGGGTGGAGCTTAGTCCCAGCTCGGGGGTGACCCACTGCTCAGCTGATGAGTAGTGTGGTCTAAGGCTGGGAGGTTCGTGGAAGGCCTGCACTTGGTTGGTGGAATCTACCATTGATAAAGATAAGTATTTGATTATGCTTTAATCATGTTTTGCATGACTGTGCTGCTTAAGTATCATGTTTTCCGCTATGTATATGAATTAATATGAAAAGCTAATTGCTTGTTGATTATGGCAGTAATTCATATGAATACTCTGTGTTGAATGTGTTTATTGTTTAAGTGCATGTGGGTTAAATAACATCTGTATGAGTTATGTATAAAGTGGTGTTATAGTCTTCTTTTAAGAGTGATTAAACCTTGGTAGCAGAAAAGGTGCGGTACAGTTTGGTATCAGATCCCAAGGTTTCGACACTGAGCCTAGATGGGCTAGTGGAGAGGTCTTTGGACCGAGAATGCGAGGGGAAACTGGGTCTGGAAGGCCAATTTCGTACCCTGGTTTGCTCCAAAATGTCAAGGAGTTACTTGTCGAGTTTTAAAGCTTAGGAGGTATAACGATGCTATGAAATCGTAGCCAGTGTGGTATGACTCCACAAGGAGAGAGCACTTCACACCGGTGGTGTAGGAGCTCTAGGATCTATTTGGGAGGGAAGGCGAACCCTTGTGACCGTCAGATCTGAAAAGTGTGCACGGGGTTTAAAGCCCTTTGGATATTGCACAGGAGTGTGGAAATCACGATACGCGAAATCTCGAATTAGTCAGGACCATCCATCTCGAAGGGAAAAGTGGTGATAATAATGAGCCCGTCGGCATTTCACATGTTGAAATATCGGGATATCGACATTCGTGAAATCGGAAGTCACGATGATAGGAGGTCGAGAATTTTCATGGTAAAAGTTTCGAGAACGATCCGAGTCATCTGTTTGTGGGGACACATGGCGGAGATTGAGTGACCCATCGATATATCGGCTACCGAGGTTTTGAGTTGACATAGAACTTTGTCATCGGGGAATCGCAAGTTGAGAAATCCC
>JASDQU010099900.1:0-14227 GCA_032191745.1 Picea mariana | reverse complement strand
GGAGGAGGTTTACCTTACTCAACCTGAAGGGTTTGTGGAAAAAGGGAAAGAACACTTAGTGTGTAATTTAAAAAAAGCATTGTATGGACTGAAACATGCACCTAGGTCATGGTATGAGAAGATAGACTCTTTCTTTCTTCAACAGGGTTTTATGAGGAGCAAGAGTGATCCAAATCTGTATACCAAATTTGATGAGCAGGGGTATATAGTATTGATTTCCTTATATGTTGATGATTTGATAATTACAGGAAATGCAGAGAAATTAATTAATGAAATCAAGGAGAAATTGTCACAAGTTTTTGAAATGAAAGATCTTGGTGAGTTACATTACTGCCTAGGTCTTGAAGTTTGGAGAAATGCAAGCCAAACTTTTGTTTGTCAAAGTAAGTATGTCAGAGAAGTACTTAAGAGATTTAAAATGGATCAGTGTAAATCTTCTATTGTTCCCATGCAGCAGAATGTAAAACTTTCTTGTGATGATGGTTCGAAAGAGGTGAATGGCACACTATGTATAGACAGATGGTGGGTAGTTTGAATTATCTCACCACAACCAGACCTGATATTGCATATTTTGTGAGTGTGTTAAGTCAGTTTATGGTGAAACCTCAAGAAAGTTATTGGCATGCAGCAAAGGCGGTACTTAGGTATTTAAAAGGAACACTTGATTATGGTATTAAATATACTGATGCATCTGATGTTGAGTTGACAGCTTACTCAGATTCTGATTGGGCTGAAAATCCGGATGATCGAAGATCAACCACTGGATATGTGTTTGGCATTGGATCCGGGGTTGTTTCATGGAGCAATAAAAAGCAACCTACTGTATCTTTGTATTCTACTAAAGCAGAATATAAAGCCTTGTGTGCAGCAACTTGTGAAGTTGTTTGATTGAGAAGACTTCTTCAAGATGTTGGAGAAGAACAAAAGGAACCTACAATGATCAAATGTGATAATCAAAGTTCAATCAAGTTGGCAAATAATCTGATTTATCATGCAAGGACAAAGCATGTTGATGCTCAGTTTCATTTTGTTAGAGAAAAGTTGCAGTCAAATGAAATAGCTCTTATGTATTGTAATACTAGTGAAAATGCTGCTGATATTTTCACTAAGCCTCTTGGAAAGATTAAGTTTGAGTTGTTTAGGAAGATGTTAGGTGTAGAAGTCAATCCATTCTCCATTAAGGGGGAGACTTGGAAATAATGGAGCAAGAGCTAGTCTCGTAGATGAACTCTACTAGTAGTTAATGTAGATCCTAGTTTTCGGTGATTTGTTGTAACCACCAAGTAGATATGATTCCTATATAACAATGTAATCTGTCCTCATTCAATAAGAAGAGATTGTGAGCGTAGCCTCACTGTGTGAGACTAACTCTTGCTCCATTATTTCCAAGTATATAGGTGTTCCTTGATATCAAGACCGATAGTGCAATAGTAGTACTTTACAAATGTTCAATAAAAAATATTACAAAAAAAACAATTGGGCTTATTTTTGTCCAACTTTAAAAGAAATAGTAAGCTTGATTAGCATTGCCCCTAAATTAAGACCTTTTAAATAAATTGATATAAACAAGGTAATTTTGATGTTATAAATACAAACGGAAATGTAAAATTAGTAAGATCAACATAATCTAGCAAACTTCATTTTAACTATTAGTTTGCAAGTTATATCAAACTCCGATGTATAAATCCCTTATTTATTTACGTATTTTAAGAATTAATATGTATAGCGTTGGCCTAAATTAAGAATGTATAAGGTCATTTGATATTACATATAAGTCAAATACAAAGCTATTATATAATTCAAATACAAAGTTATGAAAAACTAAATTAAGAATGTATAGAGTCCTCTAATGATATATGTACAAGTTAAATACAAATTCATGGTAAACTAAAAAAACGAGACTGACCATTTGAAGGTTAAGAAAATATCAAGGGATAGCCAAATATGCCTTGTAAGTTAGATGAGCTATATAGCCAACCTAGTGGTCTTGCTTCTTATGTACTTTTTGTGTTTTACCAAGCTAAGAGGATGTGATGTGGAAGCTAAAACCATGTAGAAGCTTTGACTTACAAGTAATACCACACATCATATAACGAGATAAACTGGAACTAATTTATGTAAATATAGTTGTTTAATGCTATTTGTCTAAACAAAGACAATAAAATAGCATACATTTCTATGATATGATTAGTGATTGTAGACTTTGACCGAAAATTCATTATAACCAAAACCAAATGAGACACATGCCTGTATGTTGTCCTCTCTCAGCGTGCAAGAATAAAATGGCAGAAGAATGTGCATCTACCTCCCTCAAGGTGCAGGAGCAGGGTGAGGCTGCCAGACGAATATTCTTGTCCTTCCTTGTGTAGAATGTGTATCTACCTCCCTCAAGGTGCAGGAGCAGGGTGAGGCTGCCAGATAAATATTCTTCTCCTTCCTTGTGTAACTTCTTGCAAATCAATCAAACCACTCTGCCTTGGAAACAGAAAGAGGTAGAGAGATGTATATGTATGAGGGTGAGGCTGCAAGATGCATATTCTTCTCCTTCCTTGTGCAACCCCTTGAAAATCAATCAAACCAATCTGCCTTACAAAGAGAAAGAGGTAGAGCGATGTATATATCTAAGTTAAAAGGTTGCTATAAATCTACACTTAAACACTGTAAATATTAAAGGTCTGCATATATACTCCAATCATAAGTATAACCTCACCTGATCAGAGCTAACTGTTTGGCATAATGTGGGACCCTCCATCCTCCTGATCCGTTCTGATATTGTAAATGAAGGTGCAGGGTGGTGGTAGGAATATTATATTTAAAACAAAACAAACAAGTAGAACGAACAACTTATTACACTGTAAAAGCTAATTTTAAGGAATCACAACCACAGTGGGAAAAGAAAACGCTGGGAAAGAGAGCCGGCCAGCCAAAACTTAGCGTCCAGCAACGAAAAAGAAACTGCACAGAAACACTATCATATACCATACACAAACAGAGACAGACCAACCCACAAGGAAAGATTAATCAGCAAGCACAAACACTCCAAATAATATTGAACATGCAAACAATTGAATGAAACCTCCAAAGTCCCATCCATATTTATGATCTCGATGCAGATAGAGATGATCCCTGTCCTATCCATCCATCCTATCCCATCATAAGTCCATCTTCATCTCGTCAGTTTATATCAAACTAAGGATGAAATCAGTTAAATTATAAACAAATACCATAACAGTAAGTAATAACACACGATTTAGCTTGGTGGGTTAGATTACTCAATTTGAATCAACCAATTTCAAGGTGGAGATCTCTGAGTAGTTATGTGTTCAAGTCTGGTAAAGCCCCTCTGGATTAGAAGTACACACGATTTAGCTTAGTGGGTTAGATTACTCAATTTGAATCAACCAATTTCAAGGTGGACATCTCTGAGAAGTTATGTGTTCAAGTCTGGTAAAGCCCCTCTGGATTAGGAGTACACATTGTACTCTGGCGGCTGCAGTATTTACCCTTGGTGCGATTCAAGGAAACCCTAGATGCCATTGTGACAAATGCTGATTCCGAAGAACATTTTTCATAAAAAACACTAGTAATAACACAATTTCCTCTAAATATGATTTTTCATGAAAAACACTAGTAATAACACAATTCCTCTAAATATTATAGCCTGCTGGGCTTTCAAGTAACAAATTATTCTAATGTTAAAACTGGAGGAGATGAGATGAAATTACTATGAATGAGATTATACCCTGCCATGACAGCTTAAACAGACATACAAATTCTCCTTGTCTGCAACATTCATACACTTCGTCTTTTTATAGCATGCCCAGAGGTGTGGGATCATCACCAAACCATGCTCTGAGCCTCCTCATCTGTAGATAATATTAATGGAAGTCGTGAGCGTTCTCTGCAAAAAACATATAGCAGAACTGTCATAAGCAATCACAAAGAAAGGAATTAATGCAAATAAATTACATGTTGATCTGTGGATGGATACCCTACCATAAATAAGGAAGGAAGCTCGATATGCCCTTCCCTTCTCCTGGCTCAAGAAATTAACGCAGCCAACTTCAACAGCATAACAACAACTTGCCCGCCCTGTCAAGAAGAACAGAGCGCCCTTGCGTACCATTTGGAATGCACGCCTTACATTAGAAATCCCATTCCCTTTTACCACCACCGGCCTATACCGGCCTATCAATATAATGTCCTCGTTGATTTAATCCAATTGAACGGTGTAGTTTAAATAGACCGCGGAGGGAGGATCCACCAGACAACGGCTACATACAAAAGCATTTTGACCCGTTAATCCATATCAGCAGACCTCCCTCCTTCCTGTAATAAAGACAAATGCATAGACAAACAAAATCACAAACCCTTCATGCAATAACAAACTCATATACAAACAAAATCGATAAAAAGAAAATGATTTTAATGTCCACTAGATTAACAATAGCCTATGGGACAGACCGCTTCACACATTGATTTCTGCAGTTCAGCCCTTTTCTTATTCAACTTGATGATGAGCTCCCTCAATTTCTCCATTGTCCCCTAGTTGAATAAGTTATTCCAAGAGTTAGTTGTCCAGATATTTATATCGCTGTCCCTACTCTCTTTGAAGGCTTCACACTCTAAAATGAAATGTTTTTTTGTTTCCACTTTTCCGGAGGTGCAGAACACACACCAATTCTTCCCAAGCTTCTTTTGGTCTTTTCCAACGCCCAGTTTCACAACGGAGTTGAGTTGATGGGAATTGGTTCTTAATTGGGCAATAAGCATTTTGGCTCTCCAAGATATGTTGGCCCCTATGTACGCTTTTTGATGATGATTGTACATGGGTTAAACTCTTCAATATAATACTCTTTCTTTCTCTCGAGCCCTTTATCCCAAGTTCGCTTGTGGAACCTATCAATAACAAAAGTCTTTATCTCTTTATTGTTCGTAGGGCACCTGTTCAAGTGGATATCTCATTTATTAAGCCATTTAATATTTTGTCGCATCCACGTCTTCTTTCTTTTGCACAATATGTCATTGAAGACGACCTTAGGCCACCGACTGTCTTCCATTTGCTCAATTTTTTTTAGATATCTTATGAGACGCACCATAGCAATTGCTTCAATAAGAGCAGCCCCCATTTCACTCAACATTATATCATAAGGGACTGAACTTTTAATTTTAAACTTGTTTGTGATCAAACGTTTTTTAATCCTCTCAATTTGCTTCCATTGTAAGTCATATGTGTTGCTGGCCCACACTTCACTACCATATAGAACCACCAGGATCACTAAAAGCCCAAAGAGAGTTTGCATAGTCTTCCAATCTTATTGCTCTGCTTCTCTGCACCTATTTTGAAAAGCATAGAACGTTTTCCAACCTCCAAAAGTTCTTTTCTTTCTGCAACCTTCCCAGCTTAGATTTTTGTTGAAGTCAATTCCGAGGTATTTGTAATCTGCCACTTCTTCAAGAGTATTTCCTTCAAAGTAGAACTTATGTTGCTTATGTTTTCTTTTGCTAGAAAAAATCACCACTTTCATCTTGCTAGTATTGACTTGCATCCCCACTATACTACAAAAGTGCTCAAGGGAAGTTAAGTGTTCTTGCAACCCCACTATACTACAAAAGTGCTCAAGGGAAGTTAAGTGTTCTTGCAACCCCACTATACTACAAAAGTGCTCAAGGGAAGTTAAGTGTTCTTGCAACCCAAGAGTGGATTTAGCAATCAGAATAAGGTCATCTGCATACAAAAGAAGCCTTATCACAAAATCACCCAAAAGAGCATCATCACACTCCTGTGAGTTTAACCACTCTTCAAGTTTGTTTATATATAAACCAAAAAGGGTAGGGGACAATGGGCACCCTTGCTTGACCCCTATATCGCTCCTAAAACTTTCGGAGATACCAGCTGACGTTCTGATTTTGACTTTAACCTCCTCATATAGCCTATGGACAACTGTTCTAAAATGTATAGGAACCCCAAGTTCCTCCATTGTATGCCAAAGCTTATCTCTAGGAACCGTGTCAAAAGCTTTTTTGAAATCGACAAAGCAACAAAAGGCTTCCTCTTTTTCTCCCACACTTTTTCAATGATGTGCCATAGAGTTATACCATGATCAATCGTTGAGTGTTTAGGTCTGAAACTATTTGTCCTTTAGCACGCTTATTCCCTTCTTTCGTCCACTTGCTGATTCTATTTTCTATCATATTTCCAAATAACTTTGCAAACAATGGGTTTATCATTATGGTCCGATACTTGGAGGGATTGTTGACATACCCACTCTTGAAAAGCGGTATTACTAGGCTCGTTATCCAATCTGTAGGGAATCCCGTTGAATAATGTTCCTTTTGTATTAAAGAACAGCTTTGATGTTCCTTTTGTATTAAAGAACAGCTTTAGGTGATGTAATATTTCATACACCATTCATTCAGCTACTTCAGGTCAGGTACTAACATATATCTACAAATAATTTAATCATTCAGCGATGATCATGATTATTTGTTTCTGCACATGAAAAAAACGCATCCCTAAACGTGGTAGACACTCAACGTAAAGTGATGTGATACTTCAGCTGCTTCACATCTGTACAAATAATTCAGTCATTCAGCCATGATATTCTCTAAACATAGAGAAAAATACCACGGTTGCCGGAGAGCGAACCATGTCTGTATTTGTGAGCAAAACTCGGAGAAAAATACCACGGTTGACGGAGAGCGAACCTTGTCTGTATTTGTGAGCAAAACTTAGAAACCGTGATGCACCAGCCGGAAATTGAACCCGGGTCTGTACCGTGGCAGGGTACTATTCTACCACTAGACCACTGGTGCTAATGAATATTGACTTTTCTTTGAATAATTATATTAACATTATTATTTGTTTCTGAAGGCTTCCGCTTTTATTTCACACGTGGATCACAATCTAAACTAACATACCCCCGAATCGGGGAAGGGAACACCAAACAAAATCGGTATATATGTTGGAAAAAAACTAAATTGGGGAAGGGAACACCGAACATAATGGGTATATATGTTGGAAAAAAACTACACTATATGTTTACTTTTTCTTTTAAATCTTCGCCCACTGGTGCGCTCACTACCTGATTTCGCTAAAATACCCCACTAAAAAGTTGGAAAAGTGCTTTCACAAAACCCTTTTTTCCTTGCAGTGTCCTTAACGAAAGTATGTTATTGTTCATCCATAACTGGAGAAGAATATGAATAATCATAAATGCAATAATGAATAGTGTGAATGTTCTATTGAAAAAACTTTCTATCGATGGGAATTTTTTATTATAACAATATCCATTGGACAGTAGCTACGATCTTAAGAAGAATAGAAAAGCTTTGTGATTTGATTTGAGCATAGATTCCATTTTAGTTGCACAAAAAGGATAAATAAGATAATTGGTAAATTCAGGGATTCATGATAAATCAGGTCAACTTTTGTTTAACAAGGAGACAAAAATCAGGTTCGACTTTGTTTTAGAAAGAAAAAAAATAAAAAATTGCAAGTGGAAGAAGAGATGCAAGCATATATTTTGATACCTTTCAATAATGAGAAAAAATTAAAGATTGCAAGGTTAGTGGAAGAAGAGGTGTCGGAATATATTTTTGATAGAAATCCTAGCACCTCTTCAATAATAAGACAATATTAAAGATTAAAAGGTTAGTGGAAGAAGAGATGTAAGAGTATATTTTGATAGGAATCCTTCCACTTCTTCAACAATGAGATAGGTAGATTATGGTATGGCAAGTACGAATTTTACATGTAAGAGTTGAGTTTGTATAGGTGAAATTTTAATGAAGTTTTTAGGTTGGTGATGTATCCCTGATTCGTTCGATAACTTCATCACATGAAGAGATATTTTCAGCTTAGACAACGATCCACAGGTGTTGTTCTGGACTTTAGTATGTGGATAACCAAAATAGTTTTCACTATTGCCAATTAACATTATGGCTTGGAGCTATATAATCAAACAATTGACATCATATGCTAATGTAATTCCTGCCAGTATCTAAAGTCCCTCTATACCCCATAACCATGTGAAACCCCATAGCCATACCTAATCTGCAAGTATATCATCATAGACCTTCACCACTCCGCCTTAAAAAATGGTCAATTGGGCACATGATTGCTTGCTCGGAATCATGGATGCAGCAGGCCTAGATTTTAAAATAAATGAAATTACCATTAACCTCACAAGCTTACATGACCACAAGAATTAGTTGAAAATAAGAACACAACTAATAATTCTACCCATTACAATTGCACACCTAAAACTCATCACAAACCTAGAACAACCATCTTGATCATCTGACGACGTCTTATGCTCGGATCCCGGAATGACTGTTAATGGGGATCCAAAACCGGAGTGGTTGGGGAATAAATTAATGGAATTAAAACTACTCCCAACAGAGGAGAGATCCAGCCGAGGTATAAACTCTGCAACTCCCCACTTAGCACCTCCATTAACAGTCCTAATCCAAGAAGGTAAACTCTTTTCCTGGTTATAATGCTCTTCAAATGCCAACGCCATTCTTAATTGGGAAGTGAAGTTCCCCTTCTCACAAAAAAAGTTTCTCAACGAACCATTAGACCTCACAGGATTCTTATTAACACAATTGTTATTGTTATACTTAACTTTTGCAACACTTGCAGTAACATCTACATTCCCTCCGAGATGGATCCACTCTTCATTAACTCACCCATTTCCTTCTCCTTCTCCTTCTCGCTCTCAACACTGAGTCAATCCATGGTTGCAACAACGCCTTCTACCTTCAAATTTATCGAAGTTTTTTAAGTGGTTGTAAATCCTGGAAGCCAAAGTTGGAGACCATTGACGAGATTCAGCCAAATCTTGATGATCCAATGCAGTCAAATATTGAACATTCCTTCTATTGTGAATGTTTCCATTCAATCAACAGATTTACTTATCACGCTAAATATAATTTAACTTGGAGAACATAGATCAACCCTCTACATTGATCTATCAAACACACATATTCTTCTGCGTCTGTTGGAATTGTGAGTAAAATAGGTACACCAATCGGAATTCGCTCACATCTTTATAGGAATTAGTGCATCTTCAAATTTTTTCAGAATACAAAAAAGCATTTTTAAGTGCTTCGACATATGCGAGAATTTTTTCGTGTGCATACATATTGCCATCATGTAACTGGGACTTCCAGAATAATCAAATTTCCTTTCGACACACACATAGACAACGGGAAGACGATACCATTTCAATTGAAAGGTCGGTCTATTTTTACATACAGGCGGCCTCGCTCCTCGCTCTTCGCTGCTCATATAACTCCCAAAAGAACAAAAAGACAAGTAAGTTGAATAATGATCTTGAAGTATATACAGTGAATATATGCAATTCCTTCTATGAATTGTTGTCGTCCCATGTCCACATGATGTCTTTGAGGCCCGACCTCAGATCTTGGCTGCAGAATTTACTGTACTCGAGCGTATCATCGCTGGTTTTGTGAAGCTCCACCGCAAAAAGCGAGGGAGTGACTTCGAAAATCTCGACATCGATAGACAAATGCCCCTACTCCGACCCCTGCAACTTCACCTTATAGTACTTCAACTTCTTGAAGTTGAGCTAGAACAACCTGGCAATCTCCTCCAGCCTAGACACTATGCTCGACGTCGACTGAATAGAGGTGAATCGTGACTCCTCCTCATGCTTCACAACCTCGTCCTTGAACAGCCCAGATGGTACAAAGGGGGTGCAACAGGGCGGTCGAGGGAAGGAGTCTCACCTTTCACCTCCTTTGGAAATTCACTTAACTGAGACTTTGAGCCTAGAAACAAGCATGGAGGAGAAAAATTAGGGTCACACCATCCTTGAGGAGGATTCACAGGCTCCGCTTCCTAGAATTGTTGAATTCCTACCTACAACACGTCTATCATCTAGCAGGCAGCCAACTCTCCCAATCATGTCGACATAGGAACCTTTCCCAAACTATCAACCAGCATTCTAGAAGGGCATTGGAGCTTCCTCATTGTTGAGGAAATCCCTCTGCTCCTTCCTCTTCATGATGTCTCTCCTCCTTCTATGGAGGCCCTATTTTATTTACCACAACACATTGTTTCAGAGGATCCCCTCAATTTGATTATGGACATTCACAGGGACATGGCTGATCAAATTTTCTACTAGGAATGTCTAAATCGCAAGTTGGACCTTCTATTTGAAGTGCTCTCAGGGGGACCATCCTCCAACAGTTTTCCAGTCTGCCGCCAACCTTTCAGTCTGGCCCCAACTTGGACTAGGCACACTCATGGCGATGAGAGCAACGACACATGAGGTGCATGATTTTTTTGGGTTTTGTCATAGTCTTAGTTTTTGGCACACTTGTAGGACTTCTTTCACACGCTTCATAGCCAGTGTGTAATTGTGATTTCTACTTTGCATTGTTTATTTATATGCATAGAAACATATTGGTTTCCTCTCTCAGGAGCTTGGAGTCGGCTCTAGTTTCCTTTTTTTGGCAGGCTAGCTACCAGGCTTCAATGGACATGTAATATTTTTTGCTACTAAAGGTAATATAATCCTTTAATTTACAATATATATATATATATATATATATATATATATATATATATATATATATATATATACATGTGTTTTATTTTTATAGGAAAAAGTTTACAGTGTTTGGGCTTATTGGAGTAATCTCTATTAATACAATCTCAAAATTCTTATATGTAGGTGCATCATTGTGTGTAAACAACACCTAGTCACCTAAAATAATCAACTAGTGCTTTGTAAGGGGGTAGACTTTATGTAGTGTCCCCAAGGCCGAGCCCCGTAGTAAGCCATGTTCTGAAAGGAATTGTAATTACGATTTATAGGCTGGTGAGCCGAGTTCTTATAAGCTGGAGGCTTATGTATTGTTAGGCCAGGGAGCCTAAGTGTTGAAGGCCAGGAGCCTGCTGTTGTACTTGTATGTATGCAGAACATTTAATAAAATATAAACACCGCCAGGTGCAGACCGACCACGATGAATGAGTGAAGGGGGACTAAGCATCCACAGANGGGGCTTAAGCTTAGGAATAATATTTTAATATTATCCCCAAAAGACATGTGCATTTTATGTTTTATCCTAAGTTTTGGCAAGGGAGGACGTACAAGGGTGATGCGTGCTGGTGGAACGCATGCAGTTCCATGGGTGACAAGTGTCAACCCTGATGCATGCGAATAAACGGCCAGGGTGAGCCGCGAGAAAGGTTCCTCCTCCTCCATTCGACCCTCGGACTGCCAGAAGGTGAACTGGTCTGACTCCTGCAAAGAAACCCTCGTGCATCCTCTGAACTGAAAAAGGCGTGTATCTGTGTTTGTTCCGGGATAGCCGGTACATCCCCTGTCTGAACAGTTCAAACCTGCGTTGACCCCTGCGTGGATTGTTTGTCACGCATCCCTGACAACCAGAGCGTGAGTCTATCCTGTGTTGGCGGATTGGGAAATAAGAAGTGACCTACCATTGTTGAACCTGTTGGAAAGCCCGTGTCTGTTTTCCCCGTGGGTTGTTGTGACCACGCAGTGCTGGACTGTGTGGGGTCTTGTTGGCCAGTGGTACAACGCTCTCTCCAGGTGAGAGAGGTGATTGAGGTTGGTAGAACAGGTTGATGGCCTGTGAGCGACTCTCTCCAGGTGAGAGAGTGTGCGGAGGAAGGAGAGGACTCCTGGAAAGAACCCTGTAGCTGCCACAGAGCCTGGAGACTTCTGGTCCAGCCTATTCCTGTAACCCAAGGCAAGGGAGATTAGCAGCCGAAGGACTGTCTAGGTGACAGAGAAGGTGTATTCTCCTGGGGCGGAACAGGCATGTGGGGAATGAGGGTCTGTGGGCAATGAGCGTGGGAGGTTCCTGGGAGAGAATTCCTTCCTTGTGGTTGTGTGTTGTTTTCCCTGTAACCTTAGCTAGCCTAGTATTCTTTGTCTTGGGGTGGAGCTTAGTCCCAGCTCGAGGGTGACCCACTGCTGAGCTGATGAGCAGTGTGGTCTAAGGCTGGGAGGTTCGTGGAAGGCCTGCACTTGGTTGGTGGAATCTACCATTGATAAAGATAAGTATCTGATTATGCTTTAATCATGTTTTGCATGACTGTGCTGCTTATGTATCATGTTTTCCACTGTGTATATGAATTAATATGAAAAGCTAATTGCTTGCCGATTATGGCAGTAATTCATATGAATACTCTGTGTTGAATGTGTTTATTGTTTAAATGCATGTGGGTTAAACTACATCTGTATGAGTTATGTACACCAGTGGTGTTATAGTCTTCTTTTAAGAGCGATTAAACCTTAGTAGCAGAAAAGGTGCGCTACAGTTTGGTATCAGAGCCAAGGTTTCGACACTGAGCCTAGATGGGCCAGTGGAGCGGTCTTTGGACCAAGAATGCGAGGGGAAATTGGGTCTGGAAGGCCAATTTCGTACCCTGGTTTGCTCCAAAATGTCAAGGAGTTACTTGACGAGTTTTAAAGCTAAGGAGGTATAGCGGCGTTATGAAACCGTAGCCAGTGTGGTATGAGTCCACAGGGAGAGAGGACTCCACACAGGTGGTGTAGGAGCTCTAGGATCTGTTCGGGAGGGAAGGCGAACCCTTGTGACCATCAGATCTGAAAAGTGTGCACGGGGTTTAAAGCCCTTTGGATATTGCACAGGAGTGTGGAAATCGCGATACGCGAAATCCCGAGTTAGTCAGGATCGTCCATCTCGAAGGGACAGGTGGCGATAATAAAGAGCCCGTTGGCACTTCGCATGTCGAAATATTAGGATATCGGCATTCGTGAAATCGGGAGTCACGATGACAGGAGGGCGGGAATTTTCATGGTAAAAGTCCCGGGAACGATCCGAGCCATCCGTTTGTGGGGACACGTGGCGGAGATCAAGCGACCCATCGGTATATCGGCTACCAGGGTTTTGAGTTGACATAGAACTTTGTCATCAGGGAATCGCAAGTTGCGAAATCCCGAGATTGGATCTGAGTCGTCCGTCAGTTGGGACACGTGGGCGAGATTGGGATCCCATCGGCATATTGGGGTTCGGCGTTTCGCGAATCCTGAAGACAAGGCACCCGGAGCATTTGAAATTGTGAAATAGTGAGAAGCGGCGAGGACCGTCCATTCTTGGGGACGCGTGTCCAAGATCGAGGCATTTGGGAAAGTTTCGGAAGGAGAGTCATCCATCGAGAAATCGGGGTTCAGGGAATCGCGAATCCTGAGGACATATGTGCTTCAGCATTGGAAAGTCCGAAACCCCGATAGGAGGTATGACTGTGGTCATATAAGAGGAGGTCGTGTGAACCACGAGTCTAGCCCAGAGGGCTAACGGGAGTTAGAGCGCATCGACGTTTGGAAGCCCAAAACCCCGAAAGGATCTGGACCATTAGATCTAGCTCATCGGGGATCGTTGGATCGCGTATAAGAAACCGTGTATCGGATTTCGGGGATAGGAGTGACAAGAGGTTGGGAGTCACTACGTAATGAAGTCCCGGGTACCGAAAACCCAAAATTCCCGAAAGTCCCAAANAAGTGCAGAGCCGAGCGAGAGCTCAGAAAACCCATTGGAATCGAAATGTCTTTTGTTCTTGTTCGTATTAGTTATAAATGTTTTGGATTGTTCGTGAAGTTTTGATGGCCTGACAAACTTCGAATTTAATTGCACAGTGCGTGTGCAGAGTTCAACGGAGGTCAGGACTCCAGTTAACCAACGCTGAGTATGGAGTGGGGAAAGGTGCGGATTACCTCTGAAATAGAAGACGAACAGGAAGGAAAGGATGTTAACCCGGGAGTCGAAGGATCGAATTCCAATGGGCATAGAAAAGAGAAGGATAAGGAAGGACACATAATGAAAATCATTGAAGGATTGCAAAGAGAGGCCAAGGCTCGCCGAGCTGATAGTCGAAATCTCATGAAATTCAGGGATCGACAGGGTGAATTAAACTTAAAATTTTTGAAGAGCCTGGAAAGAATAGAGAAGAAACTCGAGAAGGGAAGAGACTCAAGTACGACCGAGAGTCGCAGAACCCATGGGAGAAGAAGTAGGTTGAGGAGTGGTAGCCGACATCTTAGTCGCTCCCAAAGACATTCTGACAGGAAGACACACAGTAGTTCAAGCCCGTCCCCTACCAGAAAACATTGAAAATATGGAAAGGAGAAATTGAAAGGGGAGATGAACAAAATTAAGCCTCCAACATTCGATGGAGAACATAAGAAGGAGGAAGATGTCGAGA
>JASDQU010099899.1:803918-815588 GCA_032191745.1 Picea mariana | reverse complement strand
TACAAATGATGAGAACTCCAAGTGTACGTACTAATAAAAGTTCATCAATTAACCAAGCAACATCAATCTGTGAAGAAAATTATATACCGAAATTAAACCAAGAAAACACTACAAGCATGATAAGGGAAAATAATGTTATAAGAACTCCTTATCGACATCCAAATCATAAGAGAAGATATCTTAAACAATCAGAGTATCAATATCATTGGTCGGGAACAACTAAATTATCATCCAAAAAATATTGATACCGACAAAATTAAGTCTCATGATTACAGTTCATTGTGGAAGAACAACGTTCTGTAAATGATTGAATTAGGATGGTCCGATCATTTTACGTTTCAAAAATTTTGCTCAACACTCGGAGGTTCATATCATCTCGTATCACCAACTACGACAGAGCAAAGAATGATGAGACAACATTACAAGCCAAAGAAAAAGACATCTAGTCCTTCCATCACTATGCTTTGAGGACAAAGCATTTCAAAAGGGGAAGACAATGTTATGAACACACACACACATACATATATATAGATATAAATAAATAATGACTAAATAATAATAATTAATACTCAATAACTAAATATGTTTTGAAGAGACACATTCCTTGAAAGGCCATGTCTCTTATGAAAGGGCACTCCTACATGGGTATATATACAACCCTCTTTCTCATTGTAATCATAATACTATACTATTCATTCTCATATACATTTATTTAATATAATACATGTCCATATGGATTTGGTTATTCAATTCCAAGTATTTTGGATGTATGTAGTTTAAACCGAATTGGTTCACTACATTGGAAGGTGTCTCTTCATAACATATTTAATTATCGAGTATTAATTATTATTATTTAATCTTTATATATGTGTGTGTTCATAACACATAATTGTCATTACATTTGTGAACATCAACACAAACTTATGCCATAACATCATATATCTAAAATAAGATCTTGTTCTACTCCATCTTAGGCTTAATTAAAATCATTTTTAACAAATACAACTTTCTCATGGGTTTGTTTGATCCACTAAATAGCTTCCAAAATTCATACAATGTTAATAAGTATGAATCCACCGTTCACGAAACCACTTTATTTAGCTTGTACAAGTAGAGATGCTACATGTTCAATTATCCCAGCCAATACGTTGGCAAGAAACTTGTAAATCACATTGAGTACAGTAGAAACTTGAAACCATCAATCTTTAAAATTTCATTGCATTAAAATCTCAAAATGAAAATCACTTAAGTTTCAACTTTTACTTCCATATAATTCTTTGCACTAAATGACCTTACACCTTTTGATGCATGATAATGTTTCAACTTCAATTAAATCTATATTTTGATAACTAATCACGAGCTCTCATTTTTTAAGTCCTTCGGGTCCTTTAGTTTTAGAATGCAGTAGCTATAATCATTCAATTACATAGCTATAATATTTTATGATCTCTCACTGTTTATGTTCTTTAGACCTTACTCCTTGCTAGCATCATTAATTCATTGTTTAGTTGAGGCATTTGTGATGAAAAGACAAGGAAAAGGGTTGTTGTATATCAATTATAAGCATGTGTATATCATAAAAGGAATTATGTTTCATGACAGATATGTTAATCGGCACAAAAATATGAAAAAATAGAGAGATTCCTCTAAAAGGAACGATGAATCTACTAACAGATGTTAAACAAGCAAAGGAAGAATATTAAAATGTCCACAAATGAAATAGATGAGATTAAGTACATGCACGGTCAAAGACAATAAAGGAGTGACTAAGCACCTCATCATCTATTTAAAATATTGTATAATTTTATTTTACATAGAATTCTTTATTTCAAAAGGTGACAATCAAGCTCACAAAATACAACACAATGCATAAAGTGATAAAGTTGGTCCTATTTCTAGGATTCTGACAACATAGTACAATATAATGAAATAAGTCAAACATTCTCCAAAATCAGTGAAAACATTGTCATTTGGTGTAGTTTCATCTAAACAATTGGCTAGTGACATCATCTAGCCATAAGCTCCTGGGAGATTGCCTTAGACACAACCATTGATGATCGTTGCTCCATCGACAATAAATAATTAGTTGAAACCACATCTAAAATCCGTGTGAAAATTTTTGTTAGTCCACGACAACATCCGTAGCATGGCCATGTAGAAGGATAGGGAGGTGGTCAAGTCAATGACCACATATGCCCAATTATATGCCATAAGCTAAAAGTAACATAGTGGGTTATAGCTTTTTCCTCCTTTGTGCAACTCCACCCCAAAACGTCACCTTATTCTAAAACAAACTCCTCGAATAAAGAGGACACACACCCTTAGTCCTTAGATGCAATGACAACAGCGAATGATCACAACAATTTCTACACCCATTTTCAATGTGAATATTCTACAAATATGTTGATCTTGAAAAATACAAGTCTTGACTTCATAGTGAGAATAAACTTTACTTTGTCCAACAAGAAGCCCCATATTATGTTGGATGTTAAGGTTGCAGTTCTGCAAAAGAGAGTTTAGGGTGCCAATAGAATTGTCTTAGGACTATTGTAAACAATCTGCTAGTTTGGGCTAAACGAATCAAGGAACACAATTCGACTGATATATATCCCATTTGAGTGGCCTTATTTACCCAGAAAAATCTAGTATAAAGCATGTGATCATTAAAGGCCAAACTTACAAGAACAAGGAAGAGGTACCAGTGTATGAACCACACAGATATCTTGGGGCAACCTATACAATTGTTCTCTATCAAAATAGATAGCTAGATATGAAAATAAGTTCACCATGCACATGTATCTCCATACACCTAACAGCTATGCATAAAATAAGATAAACTTAGCAATGGTCTCTAGATGTAGTCAACGAAAATAGATAACTAGATATGAAAATAAGTTTACCATGCACACGTATCTCCATACACCTAACAACTATGCCTAAAATAAGATAAACCTAGCAATGGTCTTTAGATGTAGTTACAACTCTACCCCGAACATTGCTAATCAAATATCCTATGAAGGTAAATCTGATGAGTGAAGAATGTAATAACCTCATTCACCATTTTCCAAGAACCCACTATCTCATAAGGATACATTTGAAATTTGAATACAATTAGCTCTAGAGACTTAGAGTACAATATCGAATATCTGGAATTGATTATAAATGTAAGGGCAAGAACAGAACATGATAAAAAAGGCATTATCTTATTTTGCCTTGGTATTCTCTCAAATGTATATCTCTACCTCATCCATTTAAATTCAGAAAATCACAGGTAAGAGAAAGCAGTGAATATTTACTCCAATGTTACCATAGATGCCCAACAATCAATAATTTGAAGAGAGGAGTACCTGTTGGAATAGGAAAGGGATGAAGACTCTGAAGAAAAAAAGAGTCGATTAAAACCATTTCCCTTCTATGAATTTGTTCAAAATTCATAGAAGGGAAATGGGAAAAGAGTCGATTAAAGGAAGAAGAGGTAAAAGTTAAAACCATTTCCCTTCTATGAATTTGTTCAAAATTTATATAGAAGAGGTAAAAGTTCAAACATATCACCCTATATAAAACTAGTAGCTTACATTCATTCCAAAGTTGACCAGTACAGACATTAAAACTATTTATTCTTAAAAATATGATTTTACAATATGCAAGAGAAAATGAAAGTAATTAAGATAATATCTTATGCAAAAATGGACATATTAATGAAATATGATTATTATGAAGAGATCTAATGGAAATAAATACACACAAACTAGTGGAGGTGAATATGGTGTAAAGTTTAAACACAAGTATATGAATGTTTCCCCTGGAGAAATTCGAAGTTGCTTGAATCTACTCCAGCTGGTGAAAAGTACCAGACCTCCTAAATAACTGAATCCCTTTTATGCAGACTTGAAACTTGTGCCTTGGGCTATAACTTTTATTTGCAGAAACAAACCTTGATACTTGCCCTTTTGTTCAAGGAATATAACAGAAAGAAGACATGACAATTTTGATATAATTAGCCATGCTAATACACGTAACACTATCATGAAAAGATATATGCAGAAGCAAAGTATTTCGCATAAATCAATGAAAAAGATGTTAAAAAATAAGACTGCGTAGCCAATTTAGACCCTTGAGAACATCCTTGACTGGTCTTGGGATTTTCAGATTGTCCAGTGTACTCTGGCCAGGAAGAACAACTAATACCTACAATAAGTGCAATAGAGTGTCAAATTCCAACTTGAATGAAAAACTAACCATACTTTGCTCTTTCCAGCAAGCAAACCAATCTTGAACTACTAATGCAGTGTTTTAGGATATGATAAATTTAAAATTACACAAGCAATTTCACCTCTCATCATGTTACCAATTACATAAAGACTAACTAAAACCTTTGGGCACTTGAAAATTGAAATAAAATGCCAATGAATTTAGACTGGTCCAAAATTTACTTAGATTTCATGAAAGGATATTAGTGGGTTTCTTGCTCTGTCAAGGAAATTTTATGCTAGGACTGGTCTCCTAAAACAGAAGTAATCAACTTGCAATTGCTTAAAACAGTCAAATTCCAACTTTAATGAAAAACTAACCATACTTTGCTCTTTCCAGCAAGCAAACCAATCTTGAACTACTAATGCAGTGTTTTAGGATATGATAAATTTAAAACCACAMAAGCAATTTCACTTCTCGTGTTATCAATTACATGAAGACTAACTAAAACCTTTGTGCACTTGAAAATTGAAATAAAATGCCAATGAATTTAGACTGGTCCAAAATTTACTCAGATTTCATGAAAGGATATTCATGGGTTTCTTGCTCTGTCAAGGAAGTTTTATGCTAGGACTGGTCTCCTGAAACAGAAGTAATCAACTTGCAATTGCTTAAAACAGTCAAATTCCAACTTTAATGAAAAACTAACCATACTTTGCTCTTTCCAGCAAGCAAACCAATCTTGAACTACCAATGCAGTGTTTTAGGATATGATAAATTTAAAACTASACAAGMAATTTCACTTCTCRTGTTATMAATTACATGAAGACTAACTAAAACCTTTGTGCACTTGAAAATTGAAATAAAATGYCAATGAATTTAGACTGGTCCAAAATTTACTCAGATTTCATGAAAGGATATTCATGGGTTTCYTGCTCWGTCAAGGAAGWTTTATGCTAGGACTGGTCTCCTAAAACAGAAGTAATCAACTTGCAATTGCTTAAAACAGTCAAATTCCAACTTTAATGAAAAACTAACCATACTTTGCTCTTTCCAGCAAGCAAACCAATCTTGAACTACCAATGCAGCGTTTTAGGATATGATAAATTTAAAAATACACAAGCAATTTCACTTCTTGTGTTATCAATTACATGAAGACTAACTAAAACCTTTGTGCACTTGAAAATTGAAATAAAATGCCAATGAATTTAGACTGGTCCAAAATTTACTCAGATTTCATGGGTTTCTTGTTCTGTCAAGGAAGTTTTATGCTAGGACTGGTTTCCTAAAACAGAAGTAATCAACTTGCAATTGCTTAAAACAGTCAAATTCCAACTTTAATGAAAAACTAACCATACTTTTCTCTTTCCAGCAAGCAAACCAATCTTGAACTACCAATGCAGTGTTTTAGGATATGATAAATTTAAAACTACACAAGCAATTTCACTTCTCGTGTTATAAATTACATGAAGACTAACTAAAACCTTTGTGCACTTGAAAATTGAAATAAAATGCCAATGAATTTAGACTGGTCCAAAATTTACTCAGATTTCATGAAAGGATATTCATGGGCTTCTTGCTCTGTCAAGGAAGTTTTATGCTAGGACTGGTCTCCTAAAACAGAAGTAATCAACTTGCAATTGCCTAAAACAGTCAAACATTTGGGAAGATTAACATAAAATAACAAAACGGATTGATAAGAATCTAGATGTAGAATAAGAATTTTACATGGAGGTGAGAATATTAGGCAGCCTCGTGATGTATGAAAGATCACTCATATCCAAGGCAGCCAGAAAATATATTTCGAAATAATTATCAGGACAAATAGCAACAACTCACTTCTTGAGTGTTTTTTGTAAGAAACCCAACTTTACAATGTTAAAAAGGCATCGTCCACATGGAACTCAAAAAGCATTGGTGAGCACAGTGAAACATGAAAGCTCAATGATTTGAAAGCTTTTCAGTTCTGCTTCCCAGGTCACCCTTCAGTTAGAAAGGAGATAGTCAACTTTTGGAGCACTAAAGAATCACAAGAAATGGAGATGCCATAACAGCTTTCAGCCAAACAAGAACTTATGAACATGAAGAAACAACTTTGATTGTAGTTGCACTTTCTAGATTCATTTCCAACCTCTATGCATCTGAATTCAGTTTGGGAAAACTTCTTGTCATCCAAAAATGCATAACTGATATTGAATACTGGACAGTGGAAATGGCATATCATTTTTCAATCTATCAGAACAGTTGACTGCATTGTAATGGGCTTACAACTGACTGTTGTGTGGTGCATAACAAGCTTGAAACAGTTGAGCATGTTTTCTGGAATCATAAAGTTGACAAAACATTTTGGGCTTGGGTTGCTGCTGACTATAATGTTTTCTTTGTTTCTTCTGTACATTGGAACAGTGTCGTGACTGGAGTCAAATGGATGGTTTGGCAGGCAGGTAGAGCTATATAGGATATAGCATCTATCTAACAAACATTTATTTCCTATGGAATTGACATTGTCAAGCAACTTTTCATGAGCTGCACATTTCATTCAATCTGAAAGTTGTATTTAGATCAGATTTCTCTATCCAACTGTGGGCCAAGATTGTCATTTTGGAAAAGGTGTAGATCATCTTACAGTTGGGCTCAACGAAGATATGCTCCTCCTCCTCGCTTAAGTATGCAAGGCACTGCCCCCCAGAGCATTATTGATACTGCCTTAGATTTTCCAATGGACAGTTTGTCACAACAGATCTTAATATTGTAATATCCACGGATCCTCGGATCTGGATATCAACTGCTAACTCTGGGGTTGTGACTACAGATCTGACGTGCTGGGGTTTCTGTCTGAGTTTAAAAAGGTTTCTGGATACGTTTTGCTGTGTTTAATAGTTTTATACAGTGCATGCAAATAGATTTGGAACCATAACCAACTCAACAATTTTATTAAGCAAAATAACGGACAATATAAGACAATATGCGGAAACTCAAACAAATCTCTTCAGCTAGATCTTTATAGGGGTCGATCTTAACTGGAATACAAAACAAGATACTGGAAAATACCGATAACGACGATAGATTGATGGATCTGAGATATACAAGGTAGATCCACTGCATGCATGGAATGAAGCGCTGCATGCAACCAAAAATGTGCTGTAAAACTGCTGCAGAAGACTGGAAAGTTCGCCTTGGTGGAAATACTTGTTGGAATGGGCTGAGATCTATCTCAGATGGGTCGCCCTGCTCCCTAGCACACTTCCCCTACCACAGAGATGGGAAACTGGCTCTCTGTTGCACTGTCAGAACCCCAGACGGATGCCAAAACCCCCACGCACTGCAAACTGATGAAATGGCACGACCTGGGTGTTTTACCCTTCAGAAAAACGTGAGATCTGTCTCACTGGAAGCGCCCTAGCCTCCTCTGAAATGGGTCGGAAGGGATTTGGCTCTTCCTGCCTGGTTGGATTTAGCGATCCCTGACTGCTGATAAATCCTCCCAAAAACCTCACACTGCAACTGGAGTATCTGCGCACTAGCTTGTGCTGGGCCTCTCTGCTACTATAATTTGAGCTTGTAGCTCGATGAAGAACCTGTGTGATCCTCCTGATGGACTAGGGTGTGTCTCTCAACACTGAACTCTGTCAATGATGGTGGTTTCATCCAGAAATCCACAAAACAAGAAGGAAGTTGCCTGACTCCTCTCTGGGTTCTAATTTCCAATTCATAATATGCATAATGAGGAACTAAGTCGAATTTTCTCCTTTTATATCCCTCCTCATCTAATTTCTCGTTCACTTTATTAATTAAGTGACTTTTCCCTAAGTTTTGATTTAATAACCATTTAAGTCACTTAAAACACCTTTTTTGCTTCTTTTATTACTTAATGTCACTTTCAACTTAGGCTTTTCTGGTAAATGACATTAAATAATTCTTTTATTCCCTTTTCTTCCGACTATAGCCTACAGGAACCAGTATAGGCTACTCAGTCGCTCCTCATGGAGTCATCAATGGGAAAGGGACATTACAGTCCTCCCTTCCCGAGTTTGCTTGTCCTCAAGCAACATCAAGCTAGGGTGTTGTAGGATCTGATCTCCCTCACGTGTAACATCCTCAACTAGAAGTCCCCTCCATCTGACTAGGCACTCCTTGATAATCCGACTCCTCAACCTGTGCTCCTTGTGCTCCAGAACCTCCTCTGGCACCAACTCCAATTGACCCTCCTCGTCCAATGGTGACAACTCCTCCGAAGTAGTAACATGTTGTGCCACTGCCTTATTGAGGCAAGTAACGTGGAACACATTGTGGATCTTACTACCCTCTGGTAGCTCTAGCTCGTAGGCCAGCTCGCCAACTCTCCTGGTGATCTGATAAGGTCCATAGAACCCGGGTTTCAGTTTTTCCGCTCTGTTTTTCTTCAAAGAAGATTGTCTGTACAAATGTAATCTCAGAAATACCAAATCCCCCACCTCAAAGATGCGCTCTAGTATTTGTTGGTATGCATATACTTTCTGTTGATTCTGTGATGTCTGCAGATTTTCCTTCAAGATTTTGAGAATCTCCTGACTCACCTCTATCCAATCTTTGGCTTTGGGAGCCCTACTATCCCCACGAATGATGGTGTGTCGTCCCCATACAAGGATCTAAATGGTGTCATCCTGATGGACATATGATATGTCGTGTTATAACAGTACTTTCCCATATGGAACCACTTTACCCACGTACGATGTTGTCCCCCTACATAGTTCCTCAGATACCCTTCCACCCATTTATTGACTATCTCTGTTTTTCCATCGGTCTGTGGATGGTAACTGGTACTCGTAGCCAACTCAGTGCCCACCAGCCTGAACAACTCCTGCCAAAATTCACTCATGGAGCACCCATCTCTGTCGCTGACTATCTTCCTGGGCAACCCGTGCAGTCTGAAAACCTCTCTGAAGAATAACTCTTCCACTTGGGTGGCTTTATACTTAGTGGGTATTGCAAAGAAGTGCGCAAACTTGGTCAGTCTGTCGACCACCACAAAAATACAGTCCCTACCTTGCACCCTAGGTAGTCCTGTGATGGAGTCCATGGAGATGCTCTCCCATTTCTACTCCAGAATGGGTAGAGGATGAAGTAACCCTGTCGGGTGTGTTTGCTCGTACTTGTTCTGCTGACAAGTCATAAACTCTCGAACATGTCTCAATACATCATCCTTGAGACCCTTCCATGAGAATCTCTCCTTGATCTGCCTGTACGACTTGAAGTACCCCGGATGCCTTGCTAATGGCGAATTGTGACTGGCCTTCAAAATATTTTCCTTCAATGTAGATTCTGGAATTAAGTAGAGCCTGTCCTTGTAGAAGATGACATCATCTAGTACTCGGTATCTCTCATCTACCACTTGCCCATCCATCACCTCACAGGCGAATTTATTTTTGGAATATACTACCAACAATTGTGCCTTCCAATTCGTAGATATGTCCATCAACGAACAACTTGTTGGCCTCTTGGATAAGGCATCTGCTACAACGTTCCTCTTGCCTTTAACATACCCAATGTCGAAGTCAAAGGCTTGGACCTTCGAAGCCCATTTCTGTTGTCTCTCACTAAGGTCTTTTTGATCCAAGAAATACTTCAAGCTATTGTGATCGGCTTTCACCACAAATATGTTGCCCACTACAAATATGTTGCCCACTAAGTATTGTCTGAACTTTGTTAAGGCGTGCATAATAACCATCATTTCTTTGTCGTAGATAGGATAGAGCCTCTCTGACTCGGTGAGCTTCCTGCTCTCAAAGACTATAGGGTGACCTCCCTGCATCAATACTGCTCCAATCCCCTCTCCTGATGTGTCACACTCCAAGACAAAGGGCTATGAAAAATAGGGAAGTTCGAGAACTGGGCATGTGCTCATGACCTCCTTCATTTTCTCAAAAGTGCATTGGGATGCCTCGGTCCAATGGAAAGCCCCTTTCTTTGTCAAATCGGTGAGTGGTGCCCCCAACTGTGAGAACCCTTTCACGAACCTCCTGTAGTAATTGCATAAGCCAAAGAATCCCCTCAACTCCGTGATGTTCTTGGGTGTTGGCCAATCCAGAATGGCCCTGATCTTTTCCTGATGTACCTGCACCCCCTGCTCGCTGATAATGTGGACTAGGTACATAGTCTCTCTCATTCTAAATTCACACTTGGATTCTTTGGCATTAAGGATTGTGACTGCATAGTGCTCAAAACCTCATCTAAGTGTGCCAGATGTTCTTCCCAAGTCCTACTGTATATTAGGATGTTGTCGAAGAAGACCAAAAGATACTTTCGCAACTGTCCCCTAAAAATGTGGTTCATGCAAGACTGGAAGGTCTTTGGTGTGTTGGTCAACCCGAAGGGCATGACCAAGAACTCGAAATGCCCAAAATGGCATCTAAAAGTTGTCTTCTCAATATCTTGCTCTTTGATGCTAATCTAATGATAACCTGAGAGAAAATCTATCTTGGTGAAGAAGACTGCCCCATGTAGCTCATCCAACAACTCGTCTATGTGTAGAATGGGGTACTTGTTTTTTATGGTCTTCTTGTTGAGTGCATGATAGTCTATGCACATCCTCAGTGTGCCATCCTTCTTCAGGACCAATACTACGAACGAAGCAAACAGACTAGTGTTGGGCTTGATGTGCCCCATCTCAAGCAAGTCCTTGATTGCTTTCTCAATCTCATCCTTGAATCTCTTAGGATATCTGTAGGGTGCAGTGATCACTGGTGTCGCCCTCGCCTCTAACTCAATAGTGTGCTCAAATCCTCTGTCAGGTGGTTGCCCCGGTGGTATCGACCCAAGTACCGACTCATACTGACTCGAAAGTGCCTTGATCTGTGGATGATAATGTTGTCTTCCATCTAAATCCATCTTGGTGGTAATTAGACACTTGGCAGCATATGCCACATCCCCATGTGTGAAAATCCTCTCCATCCTCTTTGTCGATACTGTCCTGGCTGCTCCTGTAGACATGCATCTCAATACCACCTTTGACCCATTTGTATCTTTGAAACTCATCGTCAGGGTTTGATAATTGAACCCATTCTCGCCTAGTGAGTATAGGCACTAAATGCCCAATACCGCATCAGTCTCTGATAAGTCAACTACATAGAAGGTATCTGTCATGGTGTAGTTACCTAGTTTAACATCTAGATCTGGTACCCTGTCCAAGCAAGCCACAGTGTATCCATCTGCCACTACTACCATGAATCCCTCAAACTCCTCAGTCTGTAACCCTCTCTTGGCTACTAATGTTGCATCTATAAAATTAGGGGTTGGCCCACCATCCACTAGTGATGTGACACGTTGTCCATGAATGAGTCCCTTGAGTCTAATGGTGTCATATCTAGGTACTCCCAAAAGGGTTGCTATGACTCTACCCTTCGCTGGTACTCGTGGTTTTTCCTTCCCACCTAATTACGGTTCTATCTGCGGCTGGAGTGTCTTTGGTGGTTGTCCCTCCTCATGTGCATGTTCCTCCTC
>JASDQU010099899.1:786441-798157 GCA_032191745.1 Picea mariana | reverse complement strand
AGATTCCAAGAGAGAAAGAAAAGCCAGAACAACCAGTCATTATATCAAGAATCACAAGACTACCAGCTTGGTTTGAACCCACTAGAAGCAATTAAGCAGAGGAAATGGAAGTTGTGATGAAGAACAGTGTATGGAAGACTTATGAATGAAAGCATTGTGAGATCCAGAACTAAAGTTTCTCCCAGATGGAGGGAGAGGACTATGATGATAGCTTGTTCCAGTAACCAGACATACCTCTACCTGAGCCATTATATCTCCTGCAATATCCATGGGTTAGAGTTTACATCAGATGAATGTAAGGACTATTCTCCTCAACAGAGTAATTGAACAAAGAAGCGTATGTAGAGCAACCTCAAGGTTTTGAGGTATACCAGAAAGAGACTCTTGTATGCAGATGGAAGAAGACAACTTGGTGCAAAGCCTCCAATGAACAGCAGAAGCGTGGTGAAAACTTTCTATAACAGAGATATTGCTACTCAGAAGTCCAGGATGATGGATTGCTAATCCATGACAAACTCTCATGATGACAGAAGAAGTGCCACTTGGATATGTTCCAGTTCGAGCCTTGCCACGATGTCATGAGCTAGCAGGAAACAAAAGAGTTGAATCCAACCATGATATACAGTAATGATCAAGAGCCATACGAAGCCTTCAAAGAAAAACCAGTGTTCTAGACAAACCGAAGTACATTGAGATTGAGCATTACATTCTCCGTGATGAAGTCCAGAAAAGAGAAGTGGTTCTCCAATATATCTCCACAGATGAGTAGATAGATGATATTTGGTAAAGCCTCTATCCAAGATGAAAAAGCTTGCGTACTCAGAAGAACAAGATGGAGCCCGTGGAGACGACTTCCTTATTGAAAAAGGAAGAGATTACTCCCAGGTTAGGAGGGAGCACCGATGTGTTATTGATTTATGGACAGTCGTTTTTCAGTTCGAAAAATGGTCCAGGATGAGCAGTTCCTTTCCAGTTCGGAAAGTGGTTTGAGATTTTTGACGGACATGCATTTTCCAGTTCGAAAAATGGTCCAGATCGGACGGTCGTTTTCGTAATGAAAATGGTTCGATAGATTGTTGATGTACATAGACATCGATTCCCCTTGTGGCCAGTGTGGGGGAATGGTCTAGGACAATCATTCTTCTTGGCAGTCACTCTCAGTAGTGGTCAAGTAGAATGGTCCACCTCGTCGGGCAGTCATTCTTTCGAAGTTCACAGTTGTGAGCAGTTTCGAAAAATGGTCCGTTTTGGAGGTTGGTGTAGGACAATCATTTCCTTAGGAAATGGTCCGAACAGTCACTCCCTATGGCAGACTCATTCTCTCCAGGTTGCATTTTGTTTAGTGTCGGAGGACTGGCCCAGTTAGGTGAATGGTCCAGGTTCAACAATCAGGGACATGCATTCCCTAGGGAAGACTCATTCTCTCCAGGTTGCACTTTGTTTAGTGCGGAGGAATGGCCCAGTTAGGTGAATGGTCCAGGCTCAGAAATCAGGACAGTTGTTCTTCTATGCTTGAGAAGAATAGTCCAGATAGCTCATGGCTGATGTTTTACTTTCTGAGGGAAAATGCTCTTCTAGATCTCACAGATGTGAGTGGAAGAATGGCCCAGATGACTCAATTTATATCATGATATTGATTTCTGTGCAGGTTGATATCAGATGATATGATTGCTTTGGAGACTGTATGTCTCTAGAGAGTAGATGTATGCTACTATGGTGGAAGTGTTCCACTGGTTGTGACTATGTGTCATTGATTGAATAGTCGTGTACTACTTGGTGTGGTTGTGTACCACTGGATAGTAATGTATTACTATAGACAAAATTGTGTTCTATTGAATGACATTGTTCTGATTTCCATGTAGACTATCAGTAGTGTTGAAAATGATTATCAGCCAGATGGATAGTTAGTGTGCTTGTGGGCAGACATTCTCCAGGCAAAGAATGGTCCAGATAAAACAGATCGTTGGTGGATAGGTATTCTCTCTGTGGAGAATGGTCCAGGTTGACAGTTTGTTGACATGACATGGACTAGTATTTTCCTAAGGCACAATTTGTGGCCCGATTAGGAAAATGGTTCAGGACCGATATTTTCTAAGGCATATAGGTTGAGACGGATCTCTATGGTACATATGACCCGATTAGAAAATAGTCCTAGATTGACATGGTCTTTGTAGTCCATGGCATAGCTTTTAGCTCTGTTGGGACAGTCATTCTTCTAGGACGTATGTCCGTATTAGAAGAATGGTCCTTGTATCACTCTGTGGAGTGAGTGACTTATTCAGCATCATGCCTGATTACTCAGATGGAGTATAGCTTCTAGAGATGATGCAGTTGATGCTATTAGATGATAGTGATGATGGTGCTCGTGATCTAATCATGAGATAGTCTGTATGGCTATGATGATGCTATCAGTTGAATGGTATGTTTGTGCTCAAGACCATTGCCTTCAATACCTCCCTAGCTAGGAGGGAGTGTTGATACTATGGTAGCTACGGGAGGTATTTACCTCCACATGTAACCTTGACAAGAATATAATATTTTGGGAAGCAAGAAGAAACCCTAAAGCATTGAACATAACCCTAGAAGACAAGTCGGCTCAAGAAAATATTTAATATTAAGTATTTAGCCTCAAGAATGAGAAGTCGGCCCAAACAGCTCAGGAAAAACAGTATATATACAAGTAGCCAGGCCTCATTTTGTACACAGCTCGAAATTTCAGCAGTGAAGAAGTGCGCACTGCAGAAACTGGGCAAGTGCGCAAGTCTGGGGAGTAGTTGCAGTCGCAACTACTACAATCTGTAATCTCGGTTTAGGCTCGGACTTTCTATTGGTTATGGTTGGACTTTCTGATCAGTCTCAGTTATCTTTGCTTGGTGCATTAGCCTTGGTTGGCTATTGGTTTGCTTCCGGAATCATTCTCTCTCAAGGTTAAGGTGCTCGAGGGTGGCTTCGGCCTATGGTTGGGTGACAATATTGTTATATTGTCTATGGTTAAACGAGCATATCCATTATTTTCTAATAGCATGATCAAGATCTTCCAATGCACTTATGGGCTGAAGCAACAAGAACAATAGTGTATATCGAAAATAGATTATCCCATAGTGCACTTGGATTCAAAACCCCTGAAGAAATGTTCTCCAGAAAGAAGCCAGAAGTAAGCCATCTCAAGTTCTTTGGCTATCCAGTGTTTGTACACATTCTGAAAGAAAGGAGAACCAAGACAGACCCTTCAAGAAAGAAATCAAGAAATCAACAGAGATGTAACCTTTGATGAAGATGCAGCACTCAAGAAATCAAGAAGATGCCAGCTTGAAGAAGTATATGAAGAACCTCTATCTCGTAGAGTTGCAGAACCAGTGAGGGAAGTTACAGTTTCCCCTGATGATGAGATTCCAAAAGATCATGATCTGATAGAATCTCAAGAACCTCCCTAGATGACGTTCTCTCACAAGAGAAAGCCATCCTGGGTAAGGGAACTTATACAAGATGGAGAGAAATATGGTCCCCAGAAGGAACCATGAGACAAATCAAGAAACCTAAGCCATTCTCTAGTTACATGGCTTTGATGTGTGATCTCATAGAGAAGGAACCTACTTGCTTTGAAGAATCCATTCAGAGGAAAGAATGGGCAGGTTCCATGACAAAAGAATACCAATCCATTATAAAGAATGTTGTATAGGAAATAGTTCCTAGACCAAAGGACAAAGATGTGGTATCTTCCAAATGGTTATACAAGATAAAACATGTTGTAGATGGAAGTATTGAAAAACATAAAGCAAGGTTTGTAGCTCATGGCTTTTCTCAAAAGGAAGGCATTGATTACGAAGAGACATTTTCTCCTGTAGCCAGATACACTTCTATCAGAACCATCATAGCTCTTACATCCAAGATGAAGTGGAAATTACACCAGATGGGTGTGAAAACAACCTTCTTAAATGGTGTTATTGAAGAAGAAGGGTATATAGAACAACCTTAAGGGTTTGAAGTTGAAGATAGAAAGATTCATGTGTGCATGTTGAAGAAGGATCTGTACGGGTTGAAGCAAGCTCCTAGAGCTTGGTATGGGTTTAATATGTTGGAATGTAAAGCCATGAATACACCCATGGAAACAAAGTTGAAGCTCTTGGTTGATACTTATGCTAAACATGCATCTTGTTCTATTTTTTATGATGAGGATGAGGATCAATATGAGATATATTAGGATATGTAATT
This sequence comes from Picea mariana, assembly GCA_032191745.1. Lineage (NCBI taxonomy): Eukaryota > Viridiplantae > Streptophyta > Pinopsida > Pinales > Pinaceae > Picea > Picea mariana. The sequence goes on along the minus strand of JASDQU010099899.1, from coordinate 793,945 downwards.
GTAGTTGCCTTTAGCTCGTGTTTTTTTTTTCATTTTCAGCACATACAACCTCATTCATAAAGATGACACAAAAGACTATAAATCATACATTATGAGTTTTTTGTTGGTTACAATGTCGTATGTGGTTGAAAACAGAGAATCACTCGGCTAGATCAGATCTAAGTGGATCTTAGCTGGAATACAATAAAGAAGTAAACTAGAAAGATGATACCTGGATGATAGAAGACTGTTGTTGGATAGGAAGTGAGCTAGATGATCTATTGTGCGCTACGACAACTGCTGCGGAACTAGATTGTGCACCCTGGTGGCTACACACCTTGGATCTGACTGGAAATTGTCCCAAATAATGCGCCTTGCCCTCTCACTTTGTCCTGGTGACTGACAGCCTAACAATCGACCCTCCGYTGATGTGTCTGGAACCCAGATGGATCCCCCTCGAGAAATGCGCCCCCACTGCTGYTGGAAACTGCGCCCTAGTGATTCCTCCGTCGRAATTGGCTGATAAGAGTCTCAAAYTGAGMACCCTAGGCTCCTCTGAAATGGGTCGRAAGGATTTCCCTGGATCTGATCTAATGATCTCTCGRAATCCCAAATGCGTCCTCCCCAACTGTCGCACCCTCAATGGCTGAGAAATGCACCCAAGATGATTTCTCTGTCGGAATTTGAYGAGAAACCAGGCAATAGAAGCATCCTGCCCTCCTCTCAACTGGGTCGGAGGGGAATCACTGGATTCTCCTTGACTGGGACAAGTTGAATCAATCCAATGCTTAGTAGTTGCGCCCTCTACCRGGACAAGTGCGACCTTACTGTTGCAACTAGATAACTTTTGTTGAAGTACGATGGAAGATMTGGATGATCTTCAAAGCTCTCTCCTGAGATGCGCCTCTCTCCTCAAYTGACAAGTCAAAYTCTTCATAATTATGAATTAGGTCGCTTTACCTTTTCTTATAGCTACCCAAAACCCTAATTCGTTGTTGATCTAGTTTTAGCTCATTTGCTCTATTTTTAGCTCACTTTGGCTTAAAAGCACTTTTAGTCACTTTTAGCTCAATGTCACTTTCGAATTATAACACCCTCAGCTGAAGTGACCTCTAGTAACCATGTTTACCCCTATATGGCCCTGGCTATAGTCTAACGGAGTTGTTTAGACTACTAAGCCTCCTCTCGAGAGCTCCTATTCGGAAAGGCACATTACAAATCTCCTCTAGTTACCCCTCGGCATGGGGGCATAACAGGAACCACAGACCAATAATTGAGAATCTAAACCTTCACTTCTTAAACTACTCTAACACAACAGAAGAGTTTTACATTGATACCATGTCGGAAAATACAGTGCATAGATGTTGGAGAGAGAAAATAAGAGATATTTTATTAATAATGTTGCAACATTACATCTCTTGCACACAATGAATCATAATAGCTGATATTAATAGCACCCCTAGTTGGTTAGGTGGTTTAAATGCCTAATCTCTAACATTAATATTTAACATTCCATTGCATTGGTCACAAGACACTAACACATTTATGTGGCACACCTTAATGTCTCCTAAACATAAACTTATCAAGTGTTACCACTAGCATTTGACGATCAGGACCATGAAAGACTAGAAAATCTACAGGCCTTCTAAGGCATGGCATCCACAATAACCTTTATGAATGCTTAAAAGCTTAGAAATGTTGCATGTATCTTTATTCATCATCTTAGTGTGTATATTCAAATCCTTACATAAACGAATTCAAAGAAAGAATATAGTTAGTGAATGAAGAAACAGGAAAAGAGGTGTCAAAACAAGTAAAATGGTTTACAAAAGAGAAGAATAAAAAATTGTCCCATTTGACTCTAGGCATGCTCACAGGAAAGGCCAAGGATTATGATGGTATACAAAGTCCCCATAAAGTCATATCAATTCATGTTGTGCAGGAAAAATATAAGAAACCTGGCATAGAAAAGCTTCTATAACATTATAACCTGAAGCTTTCTTCTTCCCCATTTCAGTGCTTCTGTATGAGAACAATGATAAAGATCAATCTTTCTAGGGCCCTTAATTGCAGTTCCACGATCTTCGACCTGCAATAACCACAAAACATTAGTTCATTATTTTATGTTTTTTCTCCTTTTTTTTGCTTAGTGACTGTTTTGTTATTCTCTCTAGTCCTTGCACCAATTGTCCCTGTATGTCTTAATAGCTAGATTATTTTCCAAGAAAGCAAAATTTAATTACAAATTCAAGTAACTTCAAAGATAGTAAACTGATTGTTAAAGTACAGTGAACATTGCTCCATTTTTAATATGGGGTTTGGAGATAGTTTTGCAAGCTAAAATGCTTGTGAACGACATCAAATCTATAAATGTACAGGATGCATCAAGCACATAAAGAATTATCTGACTAGTCGCCTAAAAGGAGTATATATATTCACAGAAACAATAGCCCTACATCTTCCTTTTCAGTTAAAAGATAAACAACCTTGCTCAAAAGAAGAAAAAATCACTGGCTATTGAACTTGCTGACTTTGAAAAGTAGAGCAACACTTCAATAATATGGCATTTTCAGAAAGAAAAAAAACATCACAAAGACTCAGATGTCCTCGAGGACAAACTGAAATGTTTTATACCCAATTGTGATAATAGAATGTATTAGAACAATATGTCGTACTAGCTCAATCTGCATATGTAAAAGACACAAGGCACACATCTGGTGTAACAACGTGCTTTATTGTAATTTCTTTTCTCGTGTCTTCACATTATGTTCATCCCTTTTGTCTCCTCATCACTTCAGTTTATGACGGTTGCATTGGTAAAACCCTTTTACTCAGTTTCCTTTAATATCTTGTTCCCTAGCATTATGAGGTCATTCCATATGGAATAAGATATCTATTTTGTATCAACGATGATATCCACCAAGTTGCACTAGAATGGACTTGCTGTTGAGCCTCCAAAGATTGAACATGGGTATGTTCAAAATCAGAGTTCAAAAGTCCAGCCGGTCAATATCGCCACTTTTTCGCATTTCCATCCCCCCATGGGGCATTGTAATAAAATGTGTCTAGCATGATGAATTTGTAAAAAGCTTAGCCTCCTAAGACTGAATCATGAATGCATAGCTCCAAAGTGTTTTTTTTACTTATTAATTATTTCTTGTTTGAATTAATTTTTAAGTTTTTTCACTCAATTCCTCCAAAGTTGGAGTGTGAACTCATGGTGAGGCCTTAGCTTGGAAAATCTAAGTCTAGTGTCTAATGTATATTACCATGCTAGCCATTAAAATTGAGTCATATGGAAATTGCACTAAGGCCCCCCTAGGATTTTTTAATGTTTTCAGTTAATAAAAAATTTCCCACAAAACAGAATTTTTTAATCGTAAAAGTGTCATAAGTTAGGAAAGTGGTACTTGGAGGCATTTTATGCCTTGGGGGTAATCGTTTTCACATCCAAAATACCCACTTTACGTAAGAAACACCTTTTTGAGAGTAAAAAGTGATTATTTAATCACTTAAACCCACTTTCTCTCAAAAAAATCAAATAGAAGGCAAAAATTAATAAAAAAATCAGCAAGCCTATTATTGAGGAAACATGTTGGGGACATGTTTCCCTCATGTCTTGAGTTTAAGAGAGAGGTGGCAAGTTCTCTTGGAGAGAAAGGTGTTAATGTTTATGCCATTATTATAGTTCTTTGCATTTCAATAGATAAGAGCATCATAAGAACAAGATCACTGGGAAATACACATTCACAAGAGACACAGCATTTATCCTGGGAAACCCTCTAGGGGAAGAAAACCCAGCAAAAACTTCCTTATCGTAAATAGCTTATACAATGTTCAAGAGATAACTCAAACCAATACAGATAGTCCTCTCCAAGAGATGTGCCACTCTTCTTCTCCTCTCTCCAACTGGTAATTGCAGCTTGCCTCATAAGAGAATGAGCAAGTGAGTTGTGTGTTTGAAGTGAGGCGCTAGCCTCTTATTTATACAAGACTGGCACGTGTGAAAGGTCACCACTGGCAGGGCCGACCTCTCACTCTGGGTGGATAAACCCACCTTTAATTAATTCTGGGTCTTCCATAATAATTGTTGGGGCCGACTTCTTATTCTGCCCTTTATAATTGTCTGATGACCAATCCGCAAAAGGGGATTTGGTCCTCATACAATTACCGACATGATTAATCCACAATGGGGATTAATCCCATAACAATAATAATAATAATGACATGATTAATCTGCAATGGGGATTTAATCCAATAATAATAAGAATGCTCTTCGCAGTTACATTATTTCAACAAAAGGCGCCTTAACTAAAGTAAAACTTAAAGTGTTGAGTGAAGTGGCATTTGGGTGGAGATTCTAAAGAGGGAGGGCGCACCTCTCCCTTGAGGTGGCGCACTCCCAAGTGGAGACATCAATCCCAAGGATTGACTCACCCTCAATCCCACCAAATTCAATGAGGTGGCATGCCACCACTCTTCCTCAAGTGGAGATGTGTCAATCTAACTCCCTCTCTCATTGCCACTTGCCTTCAAGATGAAGTGCGCCCTCCTCCATGTGGCATTCGACCTTGCCTTGGGATTGCCACCGAAAAGGCTATTTAACCAAGCAGTCTCCTCCATTGTGAAGTTAATGGGAGTTTGTCTTGACTTGTTGTTGTACAATTGATGTAATACCTAAGTTGCAGGAAACAGTACCCCCACCCTGTTTCCCCCCCGAAACAAAGCGAAACGCCGATACGGGTACGGTATGGCCGGGAAACGTCGTCGATCGTACCGTACGACGTTTCCCGATTTGGAAATGCCATACGATACAGCCGGCGTTTCGAGCGTCTTTGAGGCAAAATAAAAAACAAAAAGGGGGTCGTGGGGCCCCCAAACAGTGAATTATATATATATTTTTTCATTTTCTATATTCTCCAATGAGAATAAAATTGATTTTCTGCCTTTTTTTTTTAATTTCAAAAAGAAATTTCTAGAAACAAATAGAAACCCTAAATCTCCTTCCTTTGCTATACGAAACCACTTGCTTCACTCATTCCTAACACTTTCATTAGCAAGAGGAGCTTCCTACATCAGCAACAAGGAGATTGTGTGTGGTTTTCATGAGCAAATTTCTTTTCTATTTGGTGAGCAGATTTATTTTATGTTTGCTTAGCAGATTTTTGCTTAGCATTTTATTTTATGGGAGCAGATTTATTTTATTTCATGTGAACAGATTTATTTTATTTGGTGAGCAGATTTATTTTATGTTTGCTTAGCATTAGCAAATTTCTGTTTTGTTTGGTGAACAGATTTTCTTCTTGTTTTTGCAGCATTCATGGCTTCTCAAACTGTTGTTTCATCTTCCCCTAGAGCCACTGAATTATGTAGGCAACAAGAATACTATCCTCTTTGGAGGCGTGTTACCAAGGTCAAGGCTATGGGTGTTGGTGGAGGTTCATGGGAATGGAAGTGCAATTTATGCAAGAAGGATAAGACCTTCAAGGGCTCTTACACAAGACTCAAGGCTCACATTTTGCATGAAGGCCCTGGAGGACGAGGTGTAGCTACAAACAACAAATTGATGAAGATGTTCAACAATTAAAAGAGAGAAGAAACAGAGTCAAGAGTGGCAAGGGCCATATTTGCATGTGGCATCCCATTTAATGTGGTTCGGTCCCCCTATTGGAAGGATATGGTGAAGGCAATTAACGAGGCTCCTCAAGGTTTTAAGGGGCCAAACTATGAAAAACTCAGAACAGTGTTGCTCTAGAAAAAGAGGGCATTGATTCATGATATTCTCAAACCAGTCCGTAGCTCATGGACTAGCACAGGGGTTTCCATTATCTCTAATGTATGGACTGATACAAAGCGAAGGCCCTTGGTCAATGTTATTGCATCATCATGAACAAGAGCGACATTCTTAAGAGCAGAAGATTGTTCTGGAGAGGTAAAAGATAGCAAATTCATTGCTGATATTTTAATTTCTGCTATTGAACAAGTAGGGCCAGCAAATGTGGTGCAAGTTATCATAGATAATGCACTCGTTTGCAAAGTTGTAGGCTTGATTGTTGAGAGTCGATATCATCATATTTTTTGGACTCCTTGCATTGTCCATAATTTAAATCTCATTTTAGAAGAGATTGAGGCAAAAACTGAATGGATTAAGGAGGTCATAGGGCAAGCTAGGGAGATCAATAAATTCATCACAAACCACCACCGGTCTCAAGCAATGTATCGAGAATACTCCAAATTGGAGTTGCTCAAAGTTGTTGAGACAAGATATGCCTCAAACTTTATCATGTTGCGCCGCCTTGTTGAGGTCAAAAGTGCATTGATGAGTATGGTGGTGGGTGGACTTGTGCTGAGTGGAGACAGACAGATTCAGATAGAGGAAGTATGGTGCGGAGGGTGTTGATGGATGAGGATTGGTGGAGCAAGGTAGAATTCTTGCTCAAGTTTACATTACCTACATTTGAGCTTCTTTGAGATGCAGACACAGACAAACCTTTCCTGGGAGAGATTTATGATGGCATGGATACCATGGTTGAGAAAATCATGGAAATTATTACGCAGGAGGCTCCCACTTTGTTCTTTGTTGAGGTTGCTTTTGTTGAGCATGTGAGGTCCATCATTGTTACTAGGTGGAATGGATTTAACACTCCATTGCACACTTTGGCACATGCTCTAAATCCCAAATTTTATGATGAGGAGTTCATTGCTCAAAGCAATGGGAAGAGGAAGGCCCCACACAAGGACAAGGAGGTGGCCACGGGAGTGAAAAAATCCTTCCAGAGGTTGTTTCCATCTTCTCAGCAAACAAAGGTGAGGGAGGAATTTGCTTGTTTTGTTGTTGGATTAGAGGATTTTGCAAACATCTCAGCTTTGGAGGAGAGAAGCACCATGTGTTAAATTTACAGATATTATTAAGTTCTTTTCAATTTACTAGACAATAATAGCATAAGTAGGATCACTAAGAGAAACACAATCACAAGGTACACAACATTTTGTCCTGGGAAACCCTCATGGGGGAGAAAACCCAGCAAAAACTTCCTTAATATAGATTGCCAATACAATGCCAAGATAATAAACCAAACACTAGAGAATATCCAAGACTGAGCAATGTGCCTCTCTCTCCTTCTTTCGACAACTGCAACTTCCTTCAAACTTGCGCACTAGATGAGTGACTTGAGTGAGTGAGCTAATGAGGAGCCTTCCACTATTATTTATATTGGCTGGCAGGCGTTAGGGTTGTGTATCTTCATTAGGCAAGGACGACTTCTTCAACTAGTGGCTAAAACCACTTTAATTAGCCCTAGGGGCCGACTTCTCAATTAGCACCATTTAATTAGGGTTTGGCCAATCCACAAAAGGGGATTTGGTCATACATAAGTCCTGACATGATTGTTGAAATAATGTAACTGCGAAGAGCATTCTTATTATTTTGTTATTTGATTAAATCCCCATTGTGGATTAATCATGTCATTATTATTATTTTTATTGTTAGGTTAATCCCCATTGAGGATTAACTAAGTCGGTAATT
>JASDQU010099899.1:766386-783520 GCA_032191745.1 Picea mariana | reverse complement strand
AAAGTAAGGCTTTTCCTTGACTAATAATTTTAATGATAGAATACCTTTTTTTTAATAATAACTTTTTAATATTTTATTAAAAGAGCTTTCATGTATTTTCAAAAAGGCCTTTTTATTTTTATTTTTTATACTCCTTTATATAATATATATAATAACTTGGATACTCTTTTTTTTTTTTTTTAATAAAATGTAAAAATACAATGTATGTTGATTTTTTAACTTTTCCTTATACTTCCATGTAATTTCCTTCACTAATTTTGTAATACTCTTTTTATTTTTTTTTATGTAGTTTGAAATATAATAAAATATTCTTTATCTTTTTTGGCTTTTAAATAGTATCCTTTTTCTTTTAAAGAAAACTTAGATTATTATTATTTTTTTAAATACTTCCTTATTTCCTTAAATGTATAAGTAACATAAACTAATATTCTTTTATGCATTTTCCACCTTTTATGACTTTTGAATTAGAACTTAGGGATTACTTTTGTAACTTTTAATTCCACTAATTAATAATGGAATTTAACTCCATTCGACTTAAATAACCCTTAACATATCTTTTGGAACTTGATTGACTTAGGCCCTATTTACCTTATAATAATAACCTTTTAAGAATAATGTTATAAACCTTGTAAGTTTTGGTTAACTGTCAAATGCCTCGGGATCTTTATCTCTTGAATTCTGGAATAAACCAAGCACCCTTGAAAACAACCCTTCAATTATTCTCACAACGTATCAAATGGCAGTTCTATCCATAGGTGGCAACTTAGCACTTCAACAATTGAATGATTAGGACGCACAAGGTAATATCTTAATCTCCAATGTTTTAAAATTAAAGGCGCTATATGTAGGGACACGACTTCTAATTGGTGACTGTATGGACCGGAAGGCAGAGTGGTATATTCAATTCTTTTTTTATTTTTTATTGACGATTGTACGGATGAGTACGGTGGACACGCAGAGATGTATGGCAGGAAACAAAAGTGACTGTACAGGAGGCTGGCGACTGCTGCACAGTTCGGAACAGAGTACAGATAGGGGTGGGTGATATAGGACGTATGATGGCTGCGGTGCGGTGGCTGTTGAGTGGAGTACGGTTGATGGTTGATGGTGGCAGTAAAAACGACGGCTGAGTGGAGTACGGTTGGTGGTGGCAGTAAAAATGGTGGCAAAGTGGAGTACGATTTTCTGATTTTTCTTCAATTTGCAGCGGATTTTTTTAAAATCAGAATTTCTGGACTGTAAAGGCCAAGGGCCAGATGGTGGTCGAAAAACCAGAATTAGAAAAACAGATTGTACGGTATTGTGAATTGAAAGAAGTATGACTGTACTATGTTCCCTTTTTTTTTAATTTCTGTTTTTTTTTTTTAATTTTTTTAATTGTAGCAGACTTTTTGTTTTTATTATTTTTTTTAATTTAGAATGAACACACACACACACACACACACACACACACACACACACACACACACACACATATATATATATATATATATTTTGTGTGCTATTGAGATCTGGTACAGTCTTTCTTCTGATTTTCTGGCAGCAAAATACATTTTAATTTTAAATGGCCAAGGGCCAAGTTTGTGGTCAAAGACCAGATATGTGGCTAAAAGCCTGATTTGATCAAAGATCAAGAACAATAAGAGAAACTCTGAATGAAGTATGGTTGGCCAAAAACCGGTTCAGACAAGGTCTGATAAAGACACTGGCCAAAGGCCGAGATCAGAAAAACAAAGCTCTGATACCAAATGAGACGAACAAAGTTCGCTCACACAAGAATTATCCAAAATACTTGGAATATAACAAAGTAATCCATATAGGACTGTAAACAATAAATGAATAATAAGATATAAGATAGATAGATGATTACAATTGAGAATGAGGGCTTGTTTATATACCCACGCAGGGGTGCCCTTTACCAATAGTCATGTCCTTTGAGACATGACCTTTCATTATTAATAATTATTATTTATTAATTATTATGTTATGAGTATCTATGATATATGTATATTTATGTTCATAATAGAACCAATGTTCTCCCTTGCACCACCCTGCCACCCTTGTTTCTCTGGCTGCAACTAGATGGAAGCTACAACTCCCTGTGTTCAAGCACCCACTTGAACCTCCGAGGACAACAATACTCCCTAGCACCTCCCTACCACCCTGAAATATAAAGTTTGTTATATATAAATTTATCACAGTGATACAATATTTATCAATGGCTTACCGATATCATCACTATTCTGCTACACTGCTCTTCTCTATCTGCATCAGTGTCTTCCTGCACCCCTTCATTACGCTTTATGTTCTTCTGCCTTTTATGCTCTGTGCTCCATGTCTCCTCTATGCACCATTCCTCTTCTGTGCATTTCAGCTGCTACACTCTACCTCCTTCTACACACCTGAATCACTCTTAACTTCTGTCAATCTCTACTCTATTCTGCGTTTTTATTCCCTATGTGCATCTTCTGCATCCTCTCTTCACAATGCTTCTGCATGCTCTCCCCATGTTGAGTGCTCTGCCTGATCATCACTACAACTCTTCAGCTTCTCTGGTTGTTAAACCCATGCGTCCATCATCACTGGGTGTTATGCCGAGATTCCTTAGCCTCTCCAGCAGTCGAGATTCTTCATCTTCTATAGCGATCATCCTGAAGTCTCTTCAAGTCCTCTGGCAGAAACCATCAGTCGTTTCTAGCAGTTACACTGTGAATCTCCAAGAAAATGCATCAGCAACTGAATCGCCAACCGTCCAAGAGTTATGATTCAGTTCTTCTAATTGAATTGTAATTGATCGATTAACTGTGAAGAGCAACAGTATCCCTTCGATCAGATTTCCAAGTATCCAACACCGTTGGATTGCAAGCACAGGGTCTCACATTGATTTCGCCATTTCGCAACTTCGAGACTCTTGTGGTGAAGAGTCTCGACTCTTGACTCCTCCAACTCCCGGTATCCGAAACTCCGAAATGGAGTCAGATCAACGTATTTCGGAATTTCGCATTTCGGCATTCCTGTGGTGAAGTGTTTCGACACTCCAACTCCCGGTATCCGAAATCTACACCAAAAGGTGTTTTTCGCATTTCGACATTTCGACATTCCTGTGGTGAAGTGTTTCGACACTCCAACTCCCGGTATCAGAAACCTACACCAAAAGGTGTTTTTCGCATTTCGGCATTCCTGTGGTGAAGTGTTTCGACACTCCAACTCCCGGTATCCAGAACTCCGAAATGGAGGCAGATCAATGGTCCGGTATTTCAGCGTTTCGACATTTCTGTGATGAAGTGTTTGGACACTTCCAATTCCCGGTATCTGAAACTCCGAAATGGAGTTAGATCAATGGTTCAGTATTTCGGCGTTTCACATTTTGGCATTTTGGCATTTCTGTGATGAAGTGTTTCGACACTTCCAACTCCCGGTATCCGAAACTCTGAAATGGAGTTTAGATTCTGTTCTTGCCATGCGATCATCGTTGTGCTGCTGGTCGTGATCTTTTCCATCAATGACAAACACGCATACTCTACCTCTGTCTGAAAACATGCCAACATGTGTGAATAGCTATCTGAGGATAGTGTGAGGCATCTATGAGTTCGATGTCAAGCAATTGAGTTTTCTCGACTTTTCCATGAAGATCGCCCAAAATTTCACTGGAACACCGACCTTTGGAAGGAATCCCCATATGAAAGTGAAAACCATACTAACATACATGCGCTCGTAAACAAATATAACTGGGGGATAAAGGCATTGGTGCAGTCTCACATAATGCGCGAGGGGATCCAAAGTGAAAGTTTCAAACAACATACTCGAAGGTAATGACTTGAGTGTGAGAGGAGCACAAGTTTATACAGAGTAGTGATGAAGGTGGCGTAGGATGCACATGGAAATGTCTTAAAGATAGAAACCACATATTTTAATGCACCATTAACAATAAACATGGCCATTAATCATGGTTATATCTATTCAAGGATTTGGGCAATAAAGGGCACAATAAACAACACGGTATTGGGACATCCGTGTGAATATAAAATTAATTAACACACCATCAGTTAGCCAGAAAGGTATTGACAATCGTTGTGGTTTTAAATGACTCGGACTGGAAATGACGGGACAACAACTAAAAGGGTACCAACGACATTTAATGAACAAAGTGACAGTGACATGAAAATGATTTCGAACTTGGAAGCTACTAAATATAAAAATATTTGACGTAGACCTCCCCCAACCACAAAGGTGTGATCCGGAGGAAAACCTGACAATGATGACTAGAATCTAGGACAAGTGACAATTGAACACGTCACCACTTTATTGACGAAAAGGGGAAACAACAAAATAATTGAAAAACCTACCTACTTTATTCACTCCTGATGATAGGAGTGTTGCGAAACCTCTCTTATTGAGAGGAAATGTAGGGCTTCAGGTGTGTGCTATTCACCCAACCTAGATGGAGAATACCATTTAGTTGTTCTAGTCTGACAGCTCCAGAGCCCCAAATTTTGACAACGATGAAGGGTCAAGGATAATGCATTTGTAGTTTCATTGGATGCTTTTGATACTTATTGTCGTAAAACATAACTTGATCACCTTGTGCGAAATACTTAGTTTTAATATGCCTGTCATGCCAAGCCTTCTTCATATCCTTTTCCATAGTTTGATGATAATATGCTAGAAATTGAGCTTCGTCCACTTCCAACGACTATGTGACCCATTCCGCAACTGATTCGTCATCTGTCATATGAGTTACTTGCGCAATATATAAGCTCAGAGTGATAAAATCGACGGGGACGATTTCTTATCTACCATAAACTAGTTGGAACGAAGTACACTTATGCAATTTCTTTGTAGTAGTCCTGTAATCCCATAATATTGTAGGATCCCTTTCATCCCAATCATCTTTATTTACGGAACATACCTTCGTTAACCCTCTCTCCATAATCTTATTAAAGGATTCAATTGTACCATTTTCTTGTGGATGATACAGAATGGTTTTGTGACGTTGAATTAGGAATTCACAGGTTAGAGTGGCGACAATATTGCTGATGAAATGTGCACCTTGATCACTAGTCAAACTTCGAGGGCAACCAAACCGAGTGATGATGTTGTAAAAAACAAACCTGGTTGTTGTATCTATAGAACAATCTCGAACCGATTTTTCTTCATCCCATTGAGTGAGATAGTCGGTAGCAGTGATGATATAACTTGCTTTTGAGTGCTTGGCTGGTGGACTAATCAGTCCTATGAAGTCAACTTCCTATTTCTTAAAGGCTTGAAGAACCCGAATGAGATATAAGGGAAACTCATCTCAGCGCGACGAATTACCGACCCTGTGTAAAAAATCAGAAGCCCTATCATAATCTTTGGCATATTTAAAGACAATCAACCACCATAGTCCTACTTGTAGTATCTTTTGGGTAGTCACTTTCCCTCCAACATGTCCTCCTGCAACTCCACATTGGCAATCCTATAAGATCTCTGGCCGCTCATGAAAAAGTATGCATTTTTGAAGGATATTGTCCAATACCAACTTTTATAACTATCCTGTGATCAACTAATAGTCTGCAACATGGACCACTAGATGCCTTTTATGAGTTGTAGAATAACCATCAGGCATAGTACCAATAGTGAGAAACAATGCAATATCATAAAGGTAATCATGGATAACCTCAATATTAAAAATATATGCATTTGGGAGAGGATCATCTACAACTTCTCCACTCTCTCCTGACTCCAATCAAGATAGATGATCAGAGACAACATTTAATTTTTGGCTTGATAATGAATTCAAAGGAAAACTCCTGAAACAACAACAACCATCTACAAATTTTTCCTTCTAACATAGGCTTATTGACCAGATATTTCAAAGTTGAATGATCAATAAAGAATTTAAAATGGCCTCCTAACAAATAATGTCATTTTTTCAAAGCATAAACCATTACCAAACCTACCCTTTCGGTGGTAGTGTAGTTGCGCTCGCCCTGAGAAAGATTCCTGCTAACAAAGTAGATGGGATGATCTAGATTCCCTTCATGAGATTGTGAAATAATTGCACCTAAAGCAATACTAGAAGCATCGATTTGTACATGGAATTCCACATTCCAATTCAGATATATGAGAATAGGGGCAATACTCAACTTTTCTTTGAGGGTGTCAAAGGATTGATCACACTCTGGTTTCCAACTAAAGGCTTCAAATTTCTTCAACAACTTTTCTAACAGGGAAATTATTCTTGCGTAGTTCCTAATAAATCTGCGATAATATCTAGTGTGACCCAACGTTGATCACAACTATTTGGTAGTTGTAGGAGGAGTAATATTCAGTATCATACCAACCTTAGCATGATCAACCTAAACTCCTTCCCTGCATACTATATGTCCCAATAGATTCATGAAAGGTACACACAAGATACACTTCTTCAGGTTGAGAGAGATCTGTAACTGCCTACAATGATTGAACATTAACTGTAGTAAACCTATGTGGTGCTTCAATAGACTGTACACGGTTCAATAATCCATGTATACTTCAAGGAACTTATGAATAAATTCATGGAAAATAACAATAAATATTTGAGAGAATATAGCCAGGGTGTTCTTCATCCCAAAGGGCATAACATTATAGGCAAACAAACCCCATTCTCTAGTGAAAGTAGTGTTTCTCTTATCCTCTTCTGCGATTCTAACTTGATGATAAACTGAAAATTCATCTGTAAAGGAGTACACTTCCTTTCTTGATCTAGCACTTCATCACTGAAGGGAGTCAGAAAAGGATCATGTACACAAGCTGAGTTCGATATTCTGTAGTCAACAAAAACTCTGATATCATCGATACCCTTCTTACTCTATAACACCATGGGACTAATCCACTCGGCCTCATCCATAGGTAAAATCAATTGAACTGCTAACATTCTATCGATCTCTTTCTTAAATTTCTTCTTTACTCGCGGATTCATATGGTATGGTCTATGTTTGACAGGCTTAGCATCAGGTTTTAAGTCGATCCTGATTTCTCCTAAATCTCCCTTAATCCTTTTTAGCTCTGAAAAAACTCTTAGGAAATAGATCTTCATACTCTTGCAACAGAGCCTGAATCTATGTCATTGTTTACTCAACCCAATAGTCCCTATAGATGCCATCTTAGGATGCTCCTTACTCCTGATATTCACTTTTTGCAACTTTAGAGGTTGAGTGTATGAGTTTTTGATGTCACTTGATATTGTATCCTTGAATTCTCTCGATTCTGGGGATTCTTGAAAAGTTAAATGTTTGAGCTCCTAAAACTCCTCAGGATCTCCCGGTTCCTTATCAACTTTACTACAAGCCATGGGTATTCTTACAGGGGATGGATACAAGCTATACTCAAGAAAATGTTCATGCTCAGAGCATAATGTAAGAGGATATTTGGGCTTGAATTCAGTACTAAACATCTTCTTGATTTGTTGGAGCAAAACTGTGATTTCATAAGTCTGACTAGAAAATGAGAAGTCATGGTGGAAGTGATCATGAAGTGTTTTCAGGCATGTTGTTTTTCTTCTTTTTTCCTCGTGCACATACCATGCCTTGGGAATTGTTCCCAAAGAGTGGAAGAATTGATGTGTCCACAGATAGGAAGGAAGTTGTGCAACTTTACATACTTTTAGACAACGCTCAATGTGAGTAACTAGGTGAGACTGACCATCATATATCTCCAAGGATAACGTTTGACTCTTCTGCTTCTGATATTGTCCCTGCTATTGTACTTGCGTTATTATAAAAAATGATGTTGTATAGCAAGATTGACTTCATCCAAAGAAGAGAGATTTCGTTTGTGAGTATCCCACTACCTGGTTGGAGAAGACTTCAGGGCTAGGTCAAGTGTTGAGAGTCTCTATTCAGTTGCAACCTTACTCTTCATGTCAATCATAAAACTATGCAGATATGATTTACCATCGTACATTGGATACTCCTCGATTTCCGCTCCAATACACCTAACTGCTTCGATAGTTGTGCATCACCTGGAGAAATTTTCATACCTTCCTTGTTGCAATTTTCAAAATATGCTTCATAATATTAATTCCCCGATTAAATGCTTCGCCCACTTACCAATCCATTTGCAATGGGATTAATGTAATCTGCTCATTTTCCTACAGTAAGAGCATACAACTGATCTATGACATCTCCCTCCATATTATCATCGGCTGGTTTGGTGTATCGTGGGCTTTGATAAAGGTCTAGTGGTTGAGTAATCTTCATGTTGTTAGACTTGAAGGTCATAGTTTCCTTCTTAAGATCGATTACAACATAGTTTTTGTAGGCCCAATCAATGCCTAACAAATATGGATAATGATCCTTCTCCCCTATTATCTCGATGACTTCGAAATTAGCTATTGTATTGATGCCAACCAAGTCTATTTCAACGTTTTGCAGCCTCCCCATAAGATAAATCTAGTATTGATCCACCATTTTCAACTGAATAAGGGAATATACGAGCTTGGGCTTGCCCATCTCTTTTCAATTCTTCTTTGGAAATATGTTGACATCATAGTCATCAATGTGATCATTCAACCTAAACTCCTTTCCAGATCTCCTTTTTGTTCTCTGGATTCTACCTGCATTATTTTTTGGAATATTTGCGGTGATAAAATCCTCCGGGGTTCCTTCAGCTCCCAATGCTAACTTGATTGTATTCCACAACTTCCCAGTAAGTTGTTCATCATCCAATATATTAGAAAAGAGTTGCATCCATAGATCAACAAACTTTTGTGCTTTTCTTGAGGGAGTGTTGTTCAACGTCCTCATCACCTTTTCCCCAAAATTCAAGGTATCGGGTGAGAGATCATGCATGTTGATTTTCCATTGAGGTATTTGGAAACCCTACTAAAATGAACCCCAATGGTCCTAGTTGTGTTACAACTGAAAAACTTGCCACACTTCCACTACTACTAATATTCAAACTTGTTGGACTTGAAGGGTTAGAAATAATAGATTTGACAGAAATATTTGTTGTAGAAATTACCATATTTATAGATGGCACTGGAGGAATGGGTGATTCAGGACTGGTTCCTTTACCTCCGAAGTGAAATTATTTGATTTGGGGGGTCTCGTTCATATGTAGTGTAGCATTCATATCTTGATGCAATCTAACATCTTCTAGTGTTGCAGGTTCCAATTCTCCCACAACTTCTTCAGGGGTTATTGATGAGTATTCTTCCTTAGTGGTGGCACTTATCCTTAATATTTCATATGTATCTTGTGAACTTCCTTCCTCTTGTCCGCTTCTTCTAGAACCTTCGCCTCTTTCACCAAATGTCTCCTTCAACCATCGACTGGCAAGCCTTCCTTATCTCTTCAATTCCCCCAACTCTTCTAACTCTTTCCTATGATTACTCTCAAAGTCGATCTTCTTCTGTTACTGATCAGACCTCTTCATCACCTTTCTCATCTATTTTCACCACCTTTTCTCAAGAACATAAGCCCTCTTTTGAGCTCATTCGTCTCTTTCACTTTTCTCTTGACGACCCCCCATATCTCCCATAAAATATTCCTTGACCTAACTCATGAACCCTCTCATAAATCACCCTTCCTTCAGCGTAGGGGTTTATGCTTCCATCTCACTCGATGGAACATACACCATTCCTTATTCTACTAATAAAAACTTGATCCATAAGGGGATTTCCCGCAACAATATTCCTCTAGCTCCTTCTTTGAATATGACTTCTGCTTTGGAAAAAGATTGGTGGTTCTCGACAAAAAAATCGATAATATAACCCTCCAGAATAGTATGCACCCAAAAATACACAACACATGAGATCAGATGATCAAAACGGTGAAGAGTCAATAAAGCCTCAACGATTCAATTGTATTTCCTTTTGACTTGATCTTTTTACTCTAGTTCTTCTTGCAGGCAATCTAACCACTGGAATACTTCTTTGGGGAACCTAATCCAAAATATTTCATACTGATTGCTAGCAGGCTCTGAATAAAACATTGTGCTTTTCAAAACCCTAAACATTTTGTGCCACAACCCCACTTCGCACTGAATAAACATGTCACACTTCCTTTCCCACCAATTCTCAACATTGAATTTGTAAGTTCGATGAGGCATCCTCTAAAAAATCACTTTAAAGCTCGTGTCTTAGCAGCAAAACCATTTGTTCACGCGATATTGAGACCAGGGTTCTCTAAGGTGGCCAACAAAAGGATTTGTTTTAGTCTAGATACACTAGCATATTCATCCTTCCACGAGGGAAAGAAGTCTCACCCAAGGTGTAGTTGAGACTTAGATGATGAAGTAAGTTAGAGGGAATGCAACATTAGATTTACCTTAACATTAACTAGAGATATGTAGAAAATCCTAAATATATCCATGAAAAATGATCAAATACTTAACCAAACCAGAAAGAAACAATTGCACGACAAAACCATGGACTCATACACATCATATAAGACTAGTACAACAAGAAATTTTAGGACACAAACCATTCAATTATACTATCAACAATACCATCAACTATCTTACAATAGTTCTTTATGACTCATGCATAAGCTTGCGTAACAAGATCTAACCCTAAAATTCCCATTACAAACTCAATAGTCGGCTGTGCAAGAACATTGTTCCCTCAAAACCCATTACAATATATTATCAAAACTCACTCAATCCCAACCTTTTTCCCGTTACATAGCTCAATACTTATATTTTTCCTTTGGCAACTTCTTGGATTCTTTATTCCGCTATCTTTCTGGCTTTTCCCTGCTAGCACTCGATGCTCTTGGCCTTTTTCATTACTTGTCCATCTGACACATGACATTTTTGGCTGTCTCCACTACTGTTATAATTTCAGTTAGTTCTTCGTTCTTCTAACTTTTTTGCACCATTTTGAATCTGTTGATATTGAGAGGGGGGTGAATCAGTATCAAGTACAATTTAAAACCTTTTTCAACTTATACTTAAACCATTCAACTATATCCAAAGAGCAATGAAAAATAGTATAAGAGTTACACCAATACACCATAATACACCATGTACAATATATGAGAAATAATCAATAGTTATTGCTCAAGGGAAGTAATGACTTCAAAAGGTAGCTACAGCTTCCAAATGTAAAGGGAGAGATAAACCTCCAAGAGGAAGATACAATCCTCCAATATCAAGAGAGAGTTGAACTCTCCATCCTTGCCCCTTCCTTCCACCCAAGAATATATGAGAGATAATAAAACTTTATATTAAATCATCACCATCAACCAATCATCACATAGAACCTGATAATGCTTTCTAAGACTTCTTCAATTTCTGCAAATCTTCAATTCTTGGAGTACTCTAATCCTGTAGATAATATTACACAATGTATTCTCTGAAACTCCTCCAATTTTCACTCCTTGAATCCTCCCGAAAAAGAGGTTATAGAAAGAATGGTAGACTTTATTCAATTCTAGTCTATTTAGGAGAGTGAACTTGCACAGAATGCCCCGCGCTCAATAATTAACATCCAATTCTGAAACTCCCACACTAGAAACTGTAGTCTGTACTCTTTCCAATGAAATTTGTCCCACTTCATTTGTATTCTCGATGAAGAAGTTATGACTGTTTTACCTGGAACACCTATTTATTGACTAGCTTCAGGACTGGTCACAAACCCTATCTTCCACAGAGTGTATCTCCATAATTATAGCGAATCAAGAGATAAATTTTTTACCAAAGGTACCTTGATATGTCTTCTCAATACCATAACGATTTCACCATCTGAATCATTCTAAAAAAAAGTTATAGCAAAAATGGTAAGATGACCTAAAAATACCATACCTTAGAACACATCACCAAAATACTTCATCCTCCCTTGAAATCCAACCTTCTTTACTTCTTATTTCCTCTGAAATTTGACTTGTATCAAATGAATGTACAATGATGTTTATTTATACCATTTATGTCACTTCCTTTTAACATTAGGGCCGACCTGACACTTTCTTATTTTGTAATTCTTTTCTTTAATTATCTTCAAGGCCTACATGTACTTCCTTCTTCAATTCACTTTGTCATCTTCAAAAATTCATTTCTCCTCAACCATGAGGATCCACGTGATGTGCCACATACCATCGGAAACAACATGATCTATACTATCCATTCATGAGTGTTGTATATGCATGTGCATTTTCCTTCATGTCCAAATACCTTTATCAATCTTGCATTCCAAAACCCATGACTAGGGTTGACATCAATGACAACAACCAATCTTCCAAACATCTCCCCCTTTGTCATGGATGACAACACTCATGCTCCCCCTATCATCATGATCCCAATTTCTCTGCCCCTTTGACATCAATGGAAAAGGTTAGGGCTTCTCCCCCCGAGTTTAATGGAAACATGTAACTCTCTTCTTTGGGGATACTCCCCCTGAACATGTGCACTCAATAATACTTCATCCTTATTTTTGGTCTTTGGGACTTTTTCTTCCTTAGAATCCTTTTGTGTGGATTCTGTCTTCTCTCTTTTCTTCATGTCTAGGATGTATATGTTTTTCGGTCTTTTTGTTGCAGTTGCAACCAATCTTCCTGAGTTATTTTCTCTAATTTTACATTTTCGGGAATCAAACGTAAGAGTNTGTATCCTTGATCACACATTTTACTAACACTGACTAGATTATGATTCAAGCCTTCAACCAATAGAACATTCTTTGCTTTTATATTTTTTCTTCCAAGATCTACTACACCTTCTCCAAGTATTTTGGCAGATGAGTCATCTCCAAATGCAATATTGCCACCCTTTCTCTTCAAGCTGATGAATTTGTCTTGATCCCCGGTCATGTGTGAAGAACATCCACTATCTATGTACCATTCATATTCTTCTTTAAATTCTTCAGCGGTCGATGCTATTCGACAATCTTCATTGTTTGGAATCTCTTTCCTTCTCCATACTGTGGTTGGCATAGGGAAATCTTCATTCATATATCTGCAATCTCGTGCTTTGTGACCAAGATAATTACATTTGTAGCATGCAATATTTTTTGATTAAGGTTGGTTGTCATTGATGTCAACCCTTGAAGAAAGACCCGTAGATCAAAGGTTTGGGTAACAGACCCAATAGTGTTTGATGCAAATATGACTCATTATTGTTTTGTCATGGTTGATAAGAAGTAAATATGGATGAACTCCAAAGTGGTCCCCTTATGGTGAAAGCCCTCACAGGAAGACGCTTTGTGGAGTAAGAGAACCCATGCTTAATTGTGGAATAATGAGATGAAGGAAAGTGGATTTGTCAGGGAAAATATCCTAGATGGATATTTCTTATCATGTCATTTTCGGTGGTATGTGGAACGTCACATAATTCCTCACGGTTAGAGAGTTATGGCCATGAGAAGTTGGAGACCCCAGGTTTGGGTAATGGACCCAAGTTTGTTTGATGGATAACAGTATGAGTTATGATATATTTTCAGATAATACTATTCTATATAGATAGTACATGTCATGCCATTTTTGGTGGTATGTAGAACATCACATAACTCCTCACGGTTTGAGAGTAATGGCCTTACGAAGTTGGAGGACCCTCATATGTCATCTAGAAGCCCCAAAAGGTCAAAGTAATCAAAGTGGTTTAAGAGATTTTAAAAGGTAAATAATAAAGTGAAGTGATGAGTGTATTATAATTCAAAGTGAATACAAAATAAATTATTTCAACAATAATTTTAATGGAGAAATTAGCAGTGGACCCAACCCTAAAATAAGGGAAGTGGGGCCAAGTGACCTAGAAGATGTTTTTAAGGAAGCTACTTGGAGAGTATAAATAAGAGGCAAGGCTCTCTCATTTGAATCAAACTTGAGAATATTGAATATCTATAGGTGTATGAGGTATACAAATGATATCTAAGCCGAAATTCTGAGGAAAGTGAAGAAAAGAAGGCCGAAATGCAAGGAAGGATAAATTCTTTTGATGGTGCTTTCTAAGGTATGTTATTTTCAGGTCATCTCACCATTTTCGCTATAAATTTTTTTCTATACTGATTCAGATTTTGAAATTTCTATGCAAGTGAGAAAACATATCCAAGTATCTGTGGTTAAAAATTCTACTTGTGGGTCGTTGTATTTTGGGAGTTACACTCTGTGGAAAATATGGTTTGTGGCCAGTCCTGAAACTAATCAAAATCAGGTGTTCAGGTAAAAACGTCATAACTTCTTCATAACAGATCCAAATTTAGTGAGACCAAATGTGTTGTTTAGGGTATAGTCTTTAGTATTCTTTGCAACATTTTTAGATCATTTCATCAAATATTTTGTGCGGGGAACACTCTACAAGGTCACTCTCTAGAATAATCCAGAATTCAACAAGGTATGCCATTTTTGCTATAACTCCTTTTCTGAGAGGTACCAAGTAGTCCCACTTGGAGGAATTGTATTAAACACACTGAAGAACATTGTATATCAGTTTCAGATCTTTATACATTACAGGTTCAAAGTTATGATTACTTCAAATTAGGGTTGTTGACTAATCCAAAACTAGGCATGTGAGACTAAAGAAAAGTTTGATGAAAATGATAATCTCTTGTTTTTAAAGTTAAGGAAGGTTTGAAAGAATGTGATCATATACACCAGGTCTATTACAGAGCTACAAATCAGATTTGGATGATGAAATTGATGAGGGATTTTGGTTGAGGTACATACCTGGTACATGGTTGGATGCACTTGTTTATGGTACAGGTTGATTACAGGTTGGTGCATGGTTGATGCACTTGTTTATGGTATAGGTTGATTACAGGTTGAGGTACAGGTTGATGCATGGTTCAGATTTATTTATATAGGTTTACAACGGTATATCTCACAGTGATAGTGTGACAGTGGTTCCATCATTCTACTTCTACTTCAGGGTGGCAGGACGGGGCAAGGACAGGTGGTTGTAGCCAGAAAACATTGGGCGTTGTAGCCTCCTTCTGGTTGTAGCTAGAGATTTGGGGAGTTAGAGCTTCCCTTAGGTTGTAGCCTAAGAAACTAGGGGGTTGGAGCCTCCTTCCAGTTGCAGCTGGAAAACAAAGAAAGTTGGTGCTTCCAATGAATGTAATTCTTCAAGACATATCAGAAAAAGCATTCCGTGGTTTTCTCCCGATTTGGGTTTCCACGTAAAACATTGGTGTACTGTGTATGTGTGTGATTGTTTATTTATTACTGCTCATTATTGGATAATAATTCTACATTGATATAACATTTGAAGAAAAATGATTATAATTATGTTATTACTGATGCACCCCCCTCTCAGTAATCCAACAATTGGTATCAGAGCAGGTTCCTTTAGAAATCAGTTTAACTACTGAAAGATAGATCATGGAGAGTACCAACTCGTACAAAAATGAAATACCACAGTTTGATGGACAGAAGTATGCTTTTTGGAGGATAAGGATGAAGGCATATATACCGGCATAGGGATTTCAAGTTTGGCAATCAATTGTAGATGGATACACAACACCAACAGTTCCACCAACAAATGACAAATTAGTGAAACTCAGTGAGAATAATTCCAAATCCATAAATGCACTTTTGAATGGTCTCAGTGATACGGTATTCACCAAAGTTGCACATTGTAAATCTGCTAAATAGATTTGGGACAAGCTTCGAAATATTTATGAAGGAGATTCAAAAGTCAAAACAACAAAGCTTCAAACTTACAGAGGTCAGTTCGAACAACTGAAAATGAAGGAAGATGAAGATATCGCAGCTTACTTCTTACGAGTCGATGAAACAATGAATGCAATCATAGGATTGGGAGAAGAAATCAAAGAATCTATAATTGTTCAAAAGGTACTAAGATCTCTTCCTATGAGATTCAACCCTAAGATATCAACACTAGAAGAAAGATCAGATCTAAACTCAATAAGCATGGACGAACTGCATGGAATCTTCACAGCATATGAAATGAGAACTGAACAGGAAAATCCAGATGTAAAAGAAGCAGCCTTCAAAGCATCCAAAAGATCAAAGCAAAAGAAAAAGGAACAAGAAGAATATAGCAGCAACAACGACGTCTCGGAAGATGATGAAGAAGTGGCCAACTTCGTCAAAAGAGTGAACAAGGGAACCAACGGTAGGTACAGAGGTAAGCTTCCTTTAATTTTTTTTAATTTTGATGGTATTGGTCATTTTTCTAACAAATTTTCTCATAAGAAAAAGAGAAATGATGAAGGTTACTCAAAAGGCAGACAAACATATAAAGGTAAAATAACTACAAAGAAAGTTTTCAAGAAAAACTTTTGCACCAAAGAAGACATCTCATCATCAGATGAAGATGAAGTCAGTGACAATGAAACAGGGAGAGTTCTATTCATGGCAGTAGAAGACTCTTATAAAGAAGAATCCGAAGAAGAATATGAAGAAGAAATTGAAGAGGCAGAAGTTGACTTCCGAGAAGAATTAATGAGTGCCATAGAAGTTATCAGAAGAGAAAAGAAGAAAAACAAGAAACTACAAGCAGAACTAGATAAGAAAAAAGACACTCAAGAACTAAAACAAATGATTACAAAATTGAAGGTTCAAATAGAAGAAGATAAAAGAATTGAAGAAGCACACAAAGAACAACTAGAAGGAAAGGACGGGATCATTGGAAACCTGGAAGCAAAGATTGTCACACTAAGAAATGATATTCAATAGAAAAATATGCAGAATAGCTCAAAAGTTCTGGATGACATTATTAGCAGTAAAAAATCTTATCTTGACAAGTCCGGACTTGGATACAATCAAACAGAAAAGGGATCAAGCTACAAAACAATAGAGCAAGAAACAAATCCAAAAGGTTATGCAAAAACAATCAAAGGGGATAAAAAGATATACAAGGAAGATTACAGGGACAATCCTCCACTGAGAAGATTAATATTTCAGAATCAACAACAGATAGACAGGCCTCAAGAAGAAGAAGGATTCATAAGAGCACATTTTTTCATAAGATCTTCAACTACTAGGTATCAAACTATATTTATTGGTTTATGTTATGCTTGTAATAATTTTGGACATAAAGTTGTAAATTGCAGAGCTAACAACATGAACAATAACTACTTTGAGATCCATACACAAAGGGGTTATTCAAGAAGACCTAGTGAAACACAGAAAAGAAGTTACAACAGGTTTGAATCCTTGAGCACTGAAGTGGAATGTTACAAATGTAACAATTTTGGACACATGGCCAAAAATTGCAG
>JASDQU010099899.1:745053-759154 GCA_032191745.1 Picea mariana | reverse complement strand
TTATACCATTTATGTCACTTCCTTTTAACATTAGGGCCAACCTGACACTTTCTTATTTTGTAATTCTTTTCTTTAATTATCTTCAGGGCCTACATGTACTTTCTTCTTCAATTCACTTTGTCATCTTCACAAATTCATTTCTCCTCAACCATGAGGATCCATGTGATGTGCCACATACCACCAGAAACAACATGATGTATACTATCCATTCATGGGTGTTGTATATGCATGTGCATTGTCCTTCATGTACAAATACCTTTATCAATCTTGCGGTCCAAAACCCATGACTAGGGTTGACATCAATGACAACAACCAATATTCCAACAGAATCTTCCGCTGACATGCTGTGCTTTTTCCAAAATATCGATATTTCAAAAAATGAAGGGCCCAACAAGAACCCTAGTATCACAAGGGCAAAGGTACATTCCAAAATAATAGACTTACATGAATATAAAATTCATTAAAATTTCACAATATAAGTTGGTTTTTGGAAATGACTACAAATAAACGTGTCCACATTGTTTATATTTCATTACAAACTACTTTCAACACAATATTGGTAAAATAATTGATGAAAATTTGATTAGTTTCATAATATATCTATAAAATTATGCAATTCTTTCCTTGATGGTCGGTAACCTTACATAGATGTTGTGTATAGAGTTTTATGGATGTGCACTTCTAGACATGGAAATTACAACAATCTTTCTTGGATGTTCTATTTTGTATTTTAGTTAATATATACAAAGTTTCCAAATACACAAGTCTTTCTTTGCATGCTTTAATTTGGATATTAGTTAGTATATGCAAAGTTGATAAAGCAAGGGTATATATATGGGAGATTCGAAGTTTGGTGTAGAGAGTCGAACCTCAAATATTTTTGACTATACATAGCATAGTTCAATCACACCAACAAATTTGTAATTTTTATTCCATTGAAAAACATCCAATTGGTGATACTGTTAGGTGTAAGAAAGGTCCTAGAGTAGGCATTTGCACAAACATTTTCACATATTCAAAATGCAACCTTACAATAATGGACAATTATCTTATAGTTTGCTAATAAATATCACAATTAAATAAATAAGTCATTCGTTACTAGAAGACAGAGTCTCCCATGGTAATAAGTGTCTCTTTTGAGCACTATGCCCTATCCCCTACACTCACCTATAACAAAACGTGCAATTTATACTAGTTTAATGTTTATATGAGCATGTGCACAAAATTAAGAAGGGGTACAATCCTAGTAATAATCTTCCCATAATTGTATCTATTGCAATAAACAAAGCCACTTGCTATTGACATTTGTTCTACATGCATATGATACATCTCTATAATAAATTGGACAAGAAATTTCAACTTGATGACTCTACTTACAATAATCCTACAAAAAATGATAGCATATATTAGTTTTGGATCAAAATATTCAAATCATTCAAGCTATGATTGGTTTATTTGCCAATAGTGGGTGGCTTAACAGTGCCTTAAACTCTATGTATATTCTACAAATGGTTTTGCAGGGATTATGGTTTAAGAAGAAACCCTCCTTACTGAGGTTGTAAAACATGAATGACAATATAGTTAAAATCCTGCAACATAATGGGATTAGGAAATTGCAATTGTTATTTGAGTTCCCAAAGACTTCATTGTAGAAATTGATGCAATCAATTCTTATGCAACCTAAATTGTTAGCACTACTCCAAGCTTTGGAAATCATTTTACCTTAATCACATAATCAACTATCAAAACTAAAATCTACATTGGATGACCATCAAAACTAAACTTGATGCAATCAAATCTAAATCCCACCATCATGTATGGCATTAGTTCCCATCAAGTTCTAATCTTGTGTGGCCGAAAAAGCTATAATGAAAGTTAATATAAGGTTGCGATTTAAAAAATTCGTGAACTCAATATCATCCCCAAAGGATTCCCAGATGACCGCGACTGTAAATAATGAGGGTTCCTCTATTTTATTTTGCTCACAGAAAGTTTCCCACCAATTTTTGACACAGGGAACGACTTTGAGGAGTGCAAAAGTAATATTTTCTCTATTCGAAAAGTTATGGACAAAAAAATACCCTTCTAGTAGATTCAACCACTTTTATACAACATCTGCGTCTATCTGAACTTCAAATATAGGAATATCTAAGTTGATTTGTACCTTGAAGGGGGCGATGCCTTCGCTCGAGGAAGATGCGTCGCCTGTTGGTAGCCGCCGAAGGATTTGCGCGAAACTATCCATCATCTCGTTCCTCTCTTGCGTGAGGGCTTCCTCAAGCAACATTTTGAAAGGATCTCCTATCTCGTCATCTTTCTTTTCTCCTTTCCACTAGAGGTCGCTTGGGCATGCGAGATATTTTTTCCTCAAGAGAAACAAGATCGAGACCCAATTCTTTGTACCATGACCTCGTTGGGGACATGCATTAAGACGACAAGGAGCTGACCGATATGATACCACTGATCTTTATTTTATGAGTAGAACAAAATGAATAAAAATTATTGAAAGATTCTTAACACAAAATAACAAATATATAGTAAAACTGGTTTTCTATTTAATTAGGAAATAAGCTGAAACTGTAAAATGCAGCGGAAAACAAGCTTGCTGGAATGGTGGCGGATTATATCTAAGAAGAGATGTGACGGTTGCGCTCATTCGCAAGAAGATGATTACAATGAGGTTCTTAAGGATTTTTTACAATATATAGGAATGCCAAAAACCCTAGACATCCAAAACCCTAACCCTAGGAGATGAAGCGCCAAAAGTCATGTGGGCCCCATTTGGGTAAGTTAGTACATCGACTTTTCGAGGTCATAACTTTTGCATACGATCTTCGTTTTAGGCTCATGATATCCCATTGGAAAGATATCGGTGAGGAGATTCATTTTTGGGTCTCAATTAGAGCCTTTGGCTATCATTTAGAAGCTCGATCCCTAAAAACCTTCATTTATGCCCTCAAAATGGCCCATCAAGTTAAAAACTGCTAAAAATAGTAAATTGCCAAAATTGCCAGAAAATTGTTTTGAGTGAGTTGGAAAAGGTGGGTGGCCACCGATATCCATATGGATCATGTTTATATAATAATCTTGTGTTACAATAGATAAATACTTTCCATTGAACACATGCATCTATAATGGTTAATGAAGTCCTAGTAGAACAATTGTGACAATGGTCTGGAATAATATCTAATGAGGGTTTGAGGACTAACAATGAGTAGATCCAATGCCTCTGAGAAAGAAACACATCCCATCCCATGGTAGAAGACATATGAGTACTGCGACCATCCATAGAAGCCATCTTGGGTGAGACTGCGTAGTGCACTGTGTGCGTTGTGTTTCCTTTTGGTATCCAGAAGGGCCGATGGTCGAAAGGGTTGTTGGTAATCCTGTAGTTTGATCTTGGGTCTGCCCATAGTAAACCAACACAGAGGAACTAGCAACCCATTTTAGAAGAAACAACTTGAAAAAAATTATATTAATGTTAATGAATGACCAAAGTAGGTCAATGGGACTCAAGATTACATCCAACAATTTATTATATATCTTTAATTGTCACAACTTTAATCTATTTGATAAAAATAATAAACCTAAGTTATATTGAGATGTGAGAATAAAATAAGCTTCCTTTCCATTTGACACCTTTATCTTTTGGTGCATGACATAAACTATTTGTCTATGTATGTAGAATAAAAGAGAAAAATAATTTGGTTCCAACAATTTTCACAAAGAGTATATCATACTAGTTCTCTTTAATTATAGATTTTATGAAGAACATTCATCCAAACAATGAAATACATCTTAAAAGGAATAAATCACAAGTGCTCAAGATATTTCAAAGAATAAATCCATAATTATATTGAAAAAGTGAGCATCTCAAAGGCTAAAATTATGATAACAATACACTCTAGTTTGCTCAACCTGAAGATATTGCTAACTAGAGAAGAATTACTAGAACTTCAATGGTAACAAAATGAATCAAGATGAAAAATTGTACAATGAACAACTCCAAGGGGAGATACCATAGTCTATTATTATGTGTCGGTTGGGGGACAAGGAATATAACAAAGAGGGAATGGAAGAGAAAGCATTTGTAATTTGGTGGCTAGAGTAATTGATGTTTATATATTGTATGCATGTATCTTACAAGTGTGCATGGATAAGAGTATGGTTCTCATTATGGTTGTTGTCAAAGTCATGCTAACCAAGAATGTCAAGGTCACTTAATTGGATGTTTTCACTAGGGTGGAGTCAAGATAGGATTTCCCATTCATGCAATTCCATGGGACGTTAAAAAGAATAAAGTTTGAGGGAACTGAATTTTGTGATTTTTTTTTTTTATAGAAAAGGAGTTTGCTTCAACAAAAATTAGTGTAGCAATCTAAATATACAAAAGGAATTACATAGCAACACTTGAACAATCATGGTGGGATCCCTTTTTTCCAAATTTGCCTTTTTTTTGCAAGCATTATAGGACCAAGTTATCCCATGTTCAATGAGTGGCAACATCTCTAGATCAAGAAGTCAATTCATGTATGCATTGATGAAGCTTATTGTTGAGAGGGAGTGACTTGCATAACACGAAACATGCATGAAGATATTTTGACTCACATTCAAGTAAGGGAATGATTGACCATAGATACCAAGGGAAAGTTATTATAGCATATGCTATATTTCTTGTGCTCCTATGCCAATTCAATGATAGTTTACATAAAGAAATTTTGCAGTGCTACTCCAAAAAGATTTTGTACAACCACAATTTGTGAGATTTTGTCTAGCATATGGTGATAGTTTGTTGGAAATACTAAGAGAACTGAGAGGGGGGGGGTGAATAAGTTTTTACTGTGCTTAAATAATTTTATGCCTATTGAAATATTATTAATGTTCTCCAAGTGATCATCGATATAATACAAGTCATGAACAACACAAATAATAAATATGAATCACACATATGATATACACAGAGACAAATATTCATGAGAAAACCCATAAAGGGATAAAACCTCTTCTTCTTAGAATGATAGGCAGTCTTTTAAGTTCTGTACATCATCAATCTTTGAGCACCAACTCAAAATGAGGCTACAACCTCTTCTTTAACAAGCTGCAACTTGTAGAGAGAACCAACCCTCTAGTTTCTCTAGCACCCACTAGAAGGAAGCACCAACTCCTCGAGTGTTCCAGCACCAACTGGATGGAAGCACCAACTTCTAGTCACACAGGAACCAACTTATATAACAAAGAACACTGGTTCTCCCTTGCACCACCCTACCACCCTGGTTTTTTTGGTTGCAACCAGATGGAAACTACAACTCCATGTGTTCAAGCACCCACTTGAAACTCTGAGGACAAAAATCCTCCCTAGCACCACCCTACCACCCCGATTATAAATCTTTACTTGAATAAGACCTTACAATAATACATACATTTCAATGCTTACCACTTCTTCTCTGTTCTACAATTCTGTTTTGCTTCTGTCTGTTCATTCTTGGCTCCACTTGCTGTCTGTCTCCATCTGCTCTTCCTCTGTTCTTATCATGCTCTTAGGTTCTTGTACAGTCTTCTGTTTTCACCATTTCTGATCTGTCCAGCTTATGTTCTTCATCTCTACATCTTTTCGGCTCTGTTTCTGCTATACTCTTGATCACATACAGTTCAAATTATTTTACCGAGAAACAACGACCTCTCTCTGTCACGACATTTTTCTTTTATTCCTTCTCTCATTATCTGTTACACTCTGCATCTCCAATGCTCAAGTCGGGAATCTAAAAAATGCTCAGGCATCATGATTCCAACGCTCTGGAACAATGATTCAACCGCTCAAAAACAATGATTTAGTTAGTGTAATTGAATCATAACTGATGAAGATCAAATCACGAAGTGAAACAACAACCCTTTGATTAGATTCTGTTTGATCAACGCCGTTGGATTATACACGTAGAGGCCCTTATGAATTTTCAATGTGTAACCTTTGATGTGGAGTCTAGAAACTCTAACTCCTTCCCCTATCTTCTGCTGATGTGACCTTGGGAGATGATATCACGTGACCATGTGAATTCGGGCACAGCCAAAGGTGGTTTGAGATCAAACTATGTTTCGCCCCGTAATTTACCTCGATCCTCCACATGTCCTTTCTCCAAAACCGTGGTTTCAATTGCAGCCTGCCCTTAACTTTTTAAAGTTCATGCACCTTCAATCCCCACAATGAACCAGGACCGTCAATCTCATGATCTTGACAGTGCTCCTAAATGGATGGTTCAGATCTATCCTCTCAAGTCTGCAGAATAGATCTAGCCTTCCTAAATCAACGACTATGATTTACTTCATGATCTGGGCTCCGAGAGTTTCAAATCTCAAACCTTTATTTTCTCCATACGCCAATCTTCTGGAATCGATGATCTGCAGGCACTTGTTCTTCTCAATCAATGAATCTACCTCTACTTTGGGAATTTGACCTTTCAACCCGATTAACGGTTCTGTGGCCCCTTTCTCGATCAACGATCAAGATCTCCTTTGGGTCTCTGGACTTCTAAAATCTCAAGTCTCAAACTTTACTTCCCCTCGAAGTATGCAGATTACTACCACATGTCCTCTTGGATTAGACAGTTGAGGCTTACTTCGGGTCTTTACCCAGATTCCAC
Source organism: Picea mariana (assembly GCA_032191745.1). Classification (NCBI taxonomy): domain Eukaryota; kingdom Viridiplantae; phylum Streptophyta; class Pinopsida; order Pinales; family Pinaceae; genus Picea; species Picea mariana. The sequence continues at coordinate 752,519 of JASDQU010099899.1, read as the reverse complement.
AGGCTTACGCCATGTCTTTTCTGGATCAGATGGCCTAGATTTAATTCAGACGATATGACGCTTGATATCTTCTTTGGAAAATCAGATGACTGATATCTACTTTGGATGATCCGATGATCAAGAATTTATTTCAGCTTTTTGGGTCTCTAGGCATTGGGAATTTCAAAACTCAAACTGACGCTCTAGATCAGACGACCTAGATTCACTTCGGGCGATCTGATGCTTGAGATCTTCTTCGGGTGATCTGATGACTGAGATCTGCTTTGGATGATCCGACGGTCGAGAATGCATTTCATCTCTTTGGGTCTCTGCGCTTTGAGAATTTCAAAACTCAAACTGACGCTCTCGATCAGACGACCCAGATTCGCTTCGGACGATATGACGCTTGAGATATTCTTCGAATGATCTGAAGACTAAGATCTACTTCAGATGATCTGATGGTCGAGAATGTATTTTATCTCTCCAGCTCTCTGGGATTAAGGTATTTCAAATCTCAACTGGAAATTCTTGAAGTGATTTCTCCGAAGCGTAACCTCCTCATAACTTTAGACCTGAAACAAATGATGTTCGTTTGATCAAGATATTATATCAACGACTTGATCTGTCTGTGATGCAGCTTTTCCTTGGATTAAATCCAATGACTCTCCATCTTTACTTATCCCATCCTTCCATTTATTTTGATCCGATGGATGAAATAAATTCAGGTGATCGAAATCTCAGATATCAACCCTTGCTTATCCTTTCCTTCCACTTAAATCAATCCGACGACTGACGAAAATTTGGATAATCGAATTCTCAACTGTTTTACCCCACTTATCCTATCCTTCCACTTAAAGTGATCTAACAGTCGTGAGGACTCTCGAAGCAGATCCACAATCAAGGATTTGATCCTGATCACGTTTCTGTACTGCACTTTCCCTTCTGAGCTTTGATCTCTGCATACTGTTCACTTCTCTTCCTGAGCTTATGCTTTTCCTATTTTCCATCATCACTGCTGTTCTTGCCATCAATGAAAAGCACACTCTTCTTGTAAGACATGCCAAAAATCTCCCCCTTTGGCATTGATGGCAACCCTAAAAGGCTGCACTATTCTGCTTAGACCTCCAACTGTAGCATCCAGACCACACCTTTTCTCCCTCTTTGACATCAATGTCAAAGAAAACTGAGAGTGAATCTATTCTCCCCCTAAACAAAGATACAATAAGCACTCTCCCACTGATCAGATATGCTATGAGCACTCTCCCCCTGATCAGATAGTCCGTTTTAACTTTATAACAGGGTCACACCCAACTTCTGGCATAGATACTCAAACTGAGCTATTGCAAGCGGTTTAGTGAAGATATCAACTATTTGTTCCGTGGAAGGAATATAATTCAACTAAACAAATCTGTTGGTAACCTACTCTTTGAGAAAATGATATTTTATTGGTATATGCTTAGTCTTTGCATGTAGAACAGGATTATTTGAGACACTAATGGCACTGGTGTTATTACAGTGAAGTGGAATTGGATCAGTATAAGTTATCTTCAAATCTGCAAGAGTTTGTATCATCCATAAGATCTGAGTGCAACAAATAGCAACATCAATGTACTCTGCCTCTGTAGTTGATAATGAAATAGATCCCTGCTTCTTACTAAGCCTTTCTATTAATGAATAACCTAAGAAGAATGCACCTCCACTGGTGCTCTTTCTCTCATCCAAACAGTTTGCCCAACCAACATCTAAATATGCAGTTAATTGAAAATTCTTATTTCTAGGATACCAGAGACCATAAGTCATTGTACCCTTCAAATATTTGAATATCCTTTTGACAACTGCTAAATGACACTGTTTAGGAGCAGTATGATAATGACCTACCATTCGAACAACTTGCATTATATCAGGATGGGATGCTGTGATGTATAGAAGACTTCCTATCATTGATCGATATGTTGTTTGATCAACATCAAGTGTAATATCATCTTTACTGAGATTGCAACCAACCACCATAGGTGTGCTCACATGTGTAGAATCTTCGATCTGAAACCTCTTTAACATCTCTTTCAAACACTTTTCTTGAGAGATAAATATCCCTGCAGAACTCCGATTGATTCATAAACCAAGAAAATATGATAGTTCTCCTATCATGGACATCTTAAACTCAGTCTGCATTGAATTATAAAATCACTGAATTGAAGGGTCATTAGTGCATCCAAAAACAATTTCATCTACTTAAACCAAAACAACTAATAAATCATCACCTTCAGACTTAATGTATAGATTACTGTCAACGGTACCTTTCTTGAACCCTTTGTCTTGTATAAATTTGTCGAGTCTATAATAACATGCTCGTGGTGCCTGTTTCAGTCCATATAATGCCTTTTTCAACTTACATACATAGTCAGGATTATTTTTTAATGAAAATCCTCCAGGTTGCTCCACATGTACATATTCTTCTAGATATCCATTAAGAAATGCCGACTTAACATCCATTTGATATACTTTAAAGTTATTATGGCATGCATAGGCAAGAAACATTTTGATGGCTTCCAATCTTGCCACTGGTGAAAAGGTTTCATCAAAATCCTGTCCTTCAACTTGTGCATACCCCTTACAGACCAATCTGGCTTTATTCATAACAATTTGTCCTTGTTCATTCATTTTGTTCTTAAACACCCATTTGGATCCAATTACATTCTTATCTGCAGGTCTAGGAACAAGCTCCCAAGTATTGTTCTTCTCTCTTCTCAAACTGATCCAGTTCCTCATTCATTGATTTTAACCAATTTACATATTTACTGGCTTCATTAAAGTTCTTGGGTTCCACCATGGATATGAAGGCTATATGTGATTTCTTGGTGTCTTCGATTATTCTTCTCCTAGTTTGTACACCTTTGTCTTTCTCACCAATTATCTGACTTGCAGGATGATTCTTTTGAGTAATTCTAGAGGAAGAATTTGATGCTGTCTGTTGATTTGAGTATGCCTGAGTATTTGTATCTTCATCTGACTCAGAGTCTTCTTTTTCATATTCTTGGACCTTTTCATCTTCAACTTCAACTATATCCTCTATTGTCAATTCAACACTACTTATATCTCATACTGGGATTTCTTCATCAACTTTTATGTCAATACAATCAACCAATTTATGCAGCCACTTATTATAGCATCTGTATCCTTTACTGATTGTAGCATACCCTAAGAAGATACCTTCATCAGCCCTATCATCATATTTGCCAATATTTTCTTCATTATTCTTGATATAACACTTACTCCCAAAGATTTTAAAATGCTTGATTGAAGCAGGTCTTCCAAACCATAGTTCATAAGGAGTCTTGTCACTTTGTGGCCTGAGATGAGATTTGTTAAGAATATGTACAACTGTATGAATTTCTTCTACCCAATATGTCTGAGCAATATTCTTTTCATTCATCATTGATATTGCCATCTGCTGAACTGATCTATTCTGCCTCTCAACTACTCCATTTTGTTGTGGATTCCTTAGAATAGTATACTCTCTTTTGATCCCATGTTTATTACAAAAATATTTGAAGTCTCCTGAACTAAACTCTCCTCCTCTATCAGACCTTACTTCCTTCAATATTTTTTCTGTTTGATTCTCAGTCAGAGCCTTAAACACTTTGAATTTTTCAAATGCTTCATATTTTTCTTTCAGAAAGGCAACCCATGTAAGTCTATAAAAATCATCAATAATCAACATGAAATAATTTTCTTTTCCTGTACCTTCCTTCCTTGATGGTCCACATAAGTCCATATGTACTAACTGAAGAGGTTTCTCTGTTGATGCAAAGCTTTTAGATTTAAATTGTGTCCGAGTAAGATTTCCTATTTGGCAAGGTTTGCATACAGAATCACATGGCTTTGATTTTTTTGGAAGATCTTTTACCACCCCACTATTTCTAAGTTTGATTAGATGATCAAAATTTAGGTGTCCAAGTCTCCTATGCCATAGCCAAATTTCATCATACTTGCTTAAGTGACATTCTTCTTTTTCTTCTTTCAAAACATAGACATTGTTTTCTGTTCTTATGCCTTTAGCAATCAACTGTCCTGAATTCACAGATTGTATTTTACAATCTTTAGAAGTGAAAACAACTTTACATCCTCTGTCACAAACTTGTCTGATACTAAGCAGATTATGTTTCAGACCATCTACAAACAACACATCTTGAGCTTTCCCTTTGCCATTACTTAGACTTACCATTCCTTTACCTTTGATTTTTCATGGTGCATCATTTCCAAAGTTTACATTTTCTTATTTGCTTTCACTTAGAGACATAAACTTCCTTTTGTCTTGAGTCATGTGTTTGGAACATCCACTGTCAATATACCATGGGTTCTTTTGTCTTTGAGCTGAAAGTACTAGACCACATTTTTCACTATCTTTCTTTTTCCATGTGCTGGCATTTCTAGCTAAGGGTTTTATCCTTGGATCTGCTTTGTAATTCTTCAGATGGAAGTTTGCAGCTTTGTGGCCAAAGTTATGACAGTTATAGCATTCGATCTCATTGTTCAATAGGTCAAAGTGATTGGTGCGACTTTGTCTACTCATTGTCTGTTTAGTTCTATGTTGCAAAGATTGTTTATTTCTTGATCTCCTCAGTTGCATGTCTCTAAACTTAATTTGACAATTTGCAATCTTATAACCAAAGTTAGAGCAGTAAAAATAGTAACCATGGAAGAAATTTTGGTACCTAAAGGATGGCCTTCTTCTTGGCATTTGTTGCTCCATATTTTGATATCTTTGTTTTTGATCAAGGATCATCTTGTCTTTATTAGCTTTTGGTGGCAGAGTACTCACATGGTCTGATTGTCTGCTAACTTGGAGCTTGATCATCTTTATTGGCTCTTTGATTTCTGTTTGTTTGTTGCTTGAACCACTTACATAGCCTAAACTAGTCTTCAACAAAGGAGATCTCTATTTGCTCGGAATGTCGTTTAGTTCTGTCGAGGCTTTAATGCTTGGAATATTTTGGAAATACAATGCTTTAAACTTCTCCATCTCTTTTCTGGTTTTTACTACCTCTTCTTCCAAGGCTTGTTGGAAAATATTTAACAGACAGCGAATGACAAATATTTAACAGATAGCGAATGCTTGTCATTGATGGAAAGTACAACAATGAAGATGGCATGAGTATAGGAAATTTGTAACAGACAGGCAAACAAAAGATAAGTTCAGGAAGATCGAATGATCGAAGGCAACACAACATTGATTGAATGATCGAACGCCCGTAAAGTTTGAGAAGATTTTTTGATCGTTGGATCCCATTCAAAATTCCCGAAAGAATGAGGGCCGTCATATATGAATGTAGACAAGAAGAGAACTGAAGAGAAGGACAGATCTCAGAGGTTAGATCCAAGCACAGGACCCGACCATCGTTGGATCAAGGAGAACTTGCATGCCTTTTAAAGTATAACAAGGAGAAGCGGGTGTACAAAATTCCGAAAGAAGGAGGATCGTCCATTTACGTGTAGGACACGTGGGGATAGATCGTCATTTCACTGACTAGAGAGTCAAAGGAATAGGGTTCCCTAACCTCTCAAAATCGCGATATGTGAAATCGCGATTTAATCTGAGCCGTCAGATCAAGGTTGAATCTGGACCGTTGATTCCAGTCCATGTCGGAGTTTCAGGGATCGAGAGTTGGAGATGTCAAAGATCATTAACAATAGGAATCCCGATATCGCGATATGTGAAATCATGATTTAATCTGAGCCGTCAGATCAAGGTTGAATCTGGACTGTTGATTCTAGTCCATGTCGGTGTTTTGCGGATTGAGTGTTGGAGATGTCAAAGATTATTAACAACAGGAATCCTGATATCACGATATGCGAAATCGTGATTTAATCTGAACCGTCAGATCAAGGTTGAATCTGGACCGTTGATTCCAGTCCATGTTGGTGTTTCGCGGATCGAGTGTTGGAGATGTCAAAGATTATTAACAACATGAATCCCGATATCATGATGTGTGAAATCACGATTTAATCTGAGCCGTCAGATCAAGATGTGATTTGGACCGTTGATCCGACTCCATTACAGAGTTTCGTGGATTGGGACTTTGAAGTGACAAAAACACTGAACTTCAAGAATGTCCAAATCGCGATATGGGAAATTGCGATTCAATCTCAGTCGTTGAATCAAGATTAGATCTGGACCATGGAATCATAGGACATGTGGCAAGTGATCGAAATTTCGCTGACTTGGGGTCAACGGAGCATAGTGTTGAAAATCATGAAATAAGAAATTGTGAAAGCGCTTTATGCATAAGCCTGTGGTCATAGCCATTGATCACATCGATGGAAGATGGAGGTAGAAGCTAGAGGTGCTAATCTTGGCCACAGAAATGCCGAAATGAATGCAAGATCTCATGAAGCCAATCCAACGGTGCAGGTGAATTTGAACAAAGATTGGAGGGTTACTGTTCTCTCTCACAGTTAACTCCTTAGTTACGAATCTGTTAGCGAAACGGACTCATGATTTCCAATCAGTTGGCGTTTCAGTTGCTTGGACAATTGTCTTTCTTTTGCCTAAGGAAATGCAAAGTGGAACCACCATGGATGAGTGTATAAAAGAAAATGAGACAGACTGTGTGTGGTTGGTTGTTCTGTATGAAAAATGAATGAAATTGTAAGAAAGGGAAAATCATAGAATGTGCGGTGTGAGACGGAGAATATGCACAGTGTGAGATGAAACTCAGAGAAGAGTAAAAGAGGATGAAGAGAAGTTGAAGCAGAGCAGAATGATAGAACAAGTTGATGCAGAGCAGACCTACTAAACAGACAGAGGAAGAGAAGAACAATAGAACAATTAGTAGAAGACCAGATTTACAGAACAAAGAAAGATTGGTAAGAATTGATTTATCTGCGTAGTTGACTGTTTATTTATTCATTATTATTTTAGGGAGGTTGGGAGGTGCTCGGGAGGACTGTTGTCCTCAAAGGTTCAAGTGAGAACTTGAACACAGGAAGTTGTAGCTTCCATCTGGTTGCAGCCAGAGAAACCAGGGTGGCAGGGTGGTGCAAGGGAGAACAAGTGTTCTCTGTTATACAGGTTGGAGCCTGTGTAACTGGAAGTTGGTGCTTCCATCCAGTTGGTACTGGAACATTAAGGGAGTTGGTGCTTCCTTCTAGTGGTTGCTAGAGAAACCAGAGAGTTGGTGCTCTCAAACAAGCTGCAGCTTGTAAAACAGAGGTAGCAGCCTCACATTGAGTTGGTGCTCGATTATAGATGATGTACATAACTTAAAATACTGCCTATCATTTCGAAGAAGAACAGGTTTTCTCCCTTTATGGGTTTCCTCGTGAAAACATGTCTCTGTGTATACCTTATGTGTGACTGATGCTCTTTACTTATACTGTCCATATGCTGTATATTGTTGATGATCACTTGAAGAAATATTAATAATGTTTTAATATATTTAAAATTGTTTAAGCTCAATTACAACTGATTCACCCCCCCCCCCCTC
>JASDQU010099899.1:716336-734014 GCA_032191745.1 Picea mariana | reverse complement strand
TGGTGTTGTCGACAATCCCAACTGTTTGACGACCTCTGCTGAGATGAGGTTCTTCTGGCTTCCGCTATAAACAATAAAATGCAGCGGGGTCCCCTTCACCCACATCTATGAATGAAAAAGATGCTCCCCCTCTTCAGAATCTGTTGGTTCTTCTGGTTGAATTGCTACAGTCGCGACAATAGCAGTGGGGTCTGCATCAATGATCTGTCCTTTACCAGTATTTTCATAATCAGATTCCGAATCAGGGTTCGGCTCCTTGTCTTTGATCTCGACCACCAATGACTATTTTGAACAACATTCATCGGTGTTGTTCCAGGGGATTTTGTGGAAATCACACCATTTTCTAGTGTCCTTCTTTGTCTTCCCGTGACCCTTCTTTCCCTGTGTCTTGGACTGGTTTTCAAGAGACTGTTTGTTAGGGCTATCTTTGTCATACTTTGGTTGTTGCAGATTTGCAGACCCAAACTCCTGTTTGTTCTGGTGCTTAAATTTATGCTCGATTTTAACATCATATCGATAGGCAGCACCGAGTGATGAGATGTCCAGAAAATCCATTTCAGTTTGGATGTATTTGTGTAGAGTCCCACGGTATTTCAGAACCAAATGTCGCTCAAATTCTTTGATACCGATCTTGGTGTGAAAGGTATGGAAGGTATTGGTGAACTCTGGAACTGCTTGGCCCCTCTCTTTCCGCAGTGTGGTCCATCTCATGTACTGGTCCTCATAGTTTCCAACAAGGTAATATTGTTCTTTTACCGCNAAGGAGTGCAAAGGTGATCTTTTATTTGTCGGAAAAATTGTGAACAGAGAAATAACCTTCTAGCAGAGTTAACCATTTTTCTAGGGCTTTTGCATCTATCTGTCCTTCAAATACAAGAATATAAAAATTAACTTGTACCTTGAAAGGTGAGGTGCCTCCAAAGTGGACGCTTGATGAAGATGCACCTATTTCTATTGTCATGCATTGAAGGATGTGGGAAAAATTATCCATCATTTCATCCCTCTGTCGCGTGAGAGCTTGCTCAAGCAACAGACTGATAGGATTGTATGCTCCGTCGTTTTTCTTTTCTTCCGCCATTGAGGGTTTCTTGGGTGTACGAGAGCGATTGTCCTCAAGAGAGACAAGCTCAAGACCCAACTTGCTATACTCGAACCTCATCAGGGACATGCAATGAAAAAATGATCAAGAACAGCCTGCTCTGATACCACCGATCCGGATTATTTTCGACACGAAATGAGAGTGGAGATATAATAAAGAAATGCACAGAGATATCGCAGATATTCAATAATATAATAGAAATGTATCAGATATGTAACCATAAACACAGATATACAGTGATACACGATTTTTATTAATGAAATAAATGTACAGAGACTGTAAAATACAGAGTGAAAGACTCACTAGAATGGTGGCATCTTATCTCTGAGAAGAGATGTGACGGCTACTCGCATTCGCAAGAAGATGATTACAATGAGGCTATGAAGGACTTTTTACAATAAGCAGGAATTCAAAAAACCCTAGACATCCAAAAACCTAACCCTGGGAGATGAAATGCCAAAAGTCATTTGGGCCTCGTTTGGGTAAGTGAGTACATCAACTTCCTGGGGTCGTAACTTTTGCATACGATCTCCGTTTTAGGCGTGTGATAGCTCGTTGGAAATGTATAGTTGAGGAGATTCATTTTGGGGGATCAATCATGCCTTCAGCTATTATTGAGAACCTCAACCTCGAAAAACCTTCATTTGGGCCCTCAAAATGGCCCCGGAAGTTAAAACCTGCTAAAAATAGTAAATTTCCAAAATTGCCAGAAAGCCATTTTGAGCCATTTGGAAAAGGTGGGTGGCCATCGATATCCACTTGGATCATTCGGATAGTAATTTCAATAACTTTAAGACTTATTTCCTCACTGAGGGAATATTTCTCATCTCCATAACAAGGATCGTCATATTTAACTTCCCAAACATGGTTAACACCACTATGCTCAACCGAATCTCATCTTCTGTTGAATCTGACTTTGGAATCAAATCATGGGTTAGAGGTGGAGGTGGTGGGACCACCTTCTCTATAGATGGAAGAGGAACATCCACTTCTAGATATAACAGAGGAAATTAAGTCTTATTTATTAATTGTTTATGTCAAAATTTCCTTTTTCCTCAATTCCTTTCTTTGATCCTGTGTTAACTAATTTAACACTTGGAGTTGTCCTTCTCTTGCTCCTTATGACTTCATCGATTTTTTCTTGAGTAATATCTTCTTCTTGGAAATTACAGATCATGTCCATGAAGTTCATACTATCAAGGGAATCTTCATCACGTCGGGGACATTCATCCTCCCAATGAGGTTATTGACATGGAGAACACCATGGTGTTTCTTCTATGTTGATCATTCCAACTGGGTTCAATGTGTAGGGAGATTTTTCTTATTGTTGAGGCTTTTAAATCCAACTCGTGGAATATATCCGTTGTCTAACAAGCTGAGGTGTGGGGGAATACTAATTTCTTTCCACATTGATCAAGTGGCCCATGATTTGATTTTGATCCTAGACAAACTCAGTACTCTTCTGGTCTATATTATGATTCAAGAGAGCAATTGGATCTGGTGCACTACCACTGGAAGCTTTAGTCTTTACTTCTACTTTGGTATGAGGATATTGAAAAGGATCAACCTTTGAGTCATGAATATTCTCTTCAATATATATTCTATACTCTTTGGCTTGTGCCAAGGTGGTGGGCTTCTTATCCTTTAGAATGAAACAAAATTTTCCATCGAAAGCATTCATATAAAGGAGATGAACAACTTCTTATAGAGGACATAAATCCTTCAGGATTTGGTTGTATAATCTATCAAACTTATTTTTAAATTCACCTAATATCTCATTCTCGTTATTCTTTATCTGATTCAACTGAGCTACAAGCATTCCACTGTCCTTATTTTTTGTCCATATATCCTTGAACAACTCACGGAAATATTCATAAGATGCTACGTGGTTATCAAGAAGGCCCATGAATCATCTTTGGGCATATTTAGTCAGCAACGAATATAGTAGCTTCATTGCTACATCCTCATCTTCTACTTCTTTGTTCTCCATGTCTCAGTCGATGGCATAGAGATGACCATCGACAATGATCACATTATTTCTTGAGAATTTTGACAACCATTTGTGAGACTCCTTTGGCATGGCATTGGGATATCGAGGGATGGGGGCCAAGCTCAAGGGTTTGTAGAGGTATTTTTACCAAGGGTGAGCCATTGGAGCAAGGGGTAGGTTACCTTGGAATAATGTTTTGACAATGGCAGCTTTGAGAGGAGGTCTTCTTCGGTAAACCTTAGAAGGCTTGGATCTTCCTGGGGGGAAATTCTTATGGGAAGGTGCATTATAGGATGGTGGATTCATCAAATGAGCTTCAATAATAGTTCATCAAGGGTGGAAGGGGAAAATCCTTCAAGTGGAATTTCCAAACAAGCTAGGGGTAAAGTATCTGGGATGAAAGATTTCCAAAGTGTCATTAGGGCACGGAAGAGGATTCAAATTTATCCTCGAAAACGATGCCAAAATTTTATTATGAAAATTGTAGGTTGGAAAAATCCCATCCCAATCCAAAATATGGAGAGAACTATGGGAGAGTCTATCCACTGTCACCTTATATAAACCCTCCCCTCGCTTTAGTGAAGGAGAAATCCTACACAAGGGGGAAATCTTGGGTGACCCTAGGGGGAATGAGATGGAAAATAAAGTGATGAAAGATTATGCCCCTATAGGTAAAACTATGATATGAAATGTGTCTTGGAAACAAGTCTCGAAGATAGTTAATTGTTTCCAAATTCTTGAGTAGTTGTGGATGATACTTGTACTTGCCCGAGACACAAGAAAAAACAAGTATACAAGCCAAATATTCCACTAGATAAGCAATAGAAGATTGTTTTCATATATATCAATAGTAAAAATTGATATAAATCGGCAAGTATATGATATCAAAGGTGCTAAATAAGTTACTAAAAGTCTAGTTAAAGACGCAAGAGATAAGCTAGCAATGACTAGTATAACTCAAGCAAGATGAAAAAATTTAGCAACAATATAGGGCTGTTAAAAGATGTTATTGAAGAGATATTATGATATTCCTGTGGCTATGGGAAAATATTACTACAACAGAAAATTCCAACCACCAAAATTTACAAGTAAACCACCCAAAATATGCACAATGACTAGTAGTTTATTATGGCAGCTTTCTAGTAAATTTTGACAGTTGAAAAGAAAAAAAAAATGTAAAAGTTTGAGAGAAATTTGTTGCATCCCTAATGGATGTAGCTTTAATTTATAACAACAATAATATATCCTTGGATAAAGAGAATTCCCTAGTGGCTCAAGCAAGCTAGTAAAGCATATAATTGATTCCACTTCAAACAATTTGAAAATGTCTTAATATCATGTTACCCAAAGTAAGCAAATTATTTCTCCCATGCAAATTTCATATTAGTGCCTTTAATATATTGGGTAAATGGAGTCTTATATGCGAGAGTAGACCCACAATATCCCTAGCAGTGTAATCCCTTTTACTCCCTAGGGAATGAAAATCAAGCTAAGGTAAATCTAGGAGGGTGTACACCCTTGTACTCCTCCTAGAAACCTTGCCAAAAATGAGTTATCAACCAATAAATGCGATGAAAACTGGTGGTGGGTGTATGCACTTATACTCCTCCTAGGGTTTCAAACAAGAATAACATGGAAAAAAAAGAAAATATCAATTAATGGAGAAATTTCCTTACCAATCCCACAAGATGCAAAATCAAACCCTAGTTTACCAAACCATATCCATCCATAAGCAAGAGTAAAATCATCCAAGAGGTGTGCAACACCCTAGCTCAACAGTATACCAAGAGAAATCACCAAAATAAATTTTCACAAGAGAGAGATAATACATATTTCCCAAAGACGGTGCAAATTTCAGCCAAGTATCCTTCTCACAATGGGAGAGCTATATTTCAAATGAAATGATATTTTTATCTATTTATACAAGATCCTCAAATGATGTTTTTCCACATAATACTAGGAAAAACCACAAAATAAGGGGGATTACCCCATTTATTTTTCCATTTTACAAAGTAATTTGATTTTAATTTAACAATTGCACAAAAAGAAACACTAAGTGTGACGTCATCCCCTTCTGGGGTGACGCTTTGGCATTCTTGGAAAATCATTGAGATTGAGGATGAAAGCGTTGGGCCTCCAAAGGCCTTCCCTTCACGTGTGGGGTCTTCTATACAATTTAAAAGGGATATGCTTCATGAAAAGTGTCAAATGTCCATCAAACATCACCATAACCACCAAAACCATAGCCCTAGGGTGATGTCAAGCCCTCTAAAGTGACGTTTTGGCCTCCAAAGGAAAAAAGTTGGGCTTGTGGGGGATAGGTGAGGTCCTTCGTGGTGTCTTCCTTTTCCTCCAAAGGAAACGTTCATCTCCCTTATTTCCCCGAGGTGTGGGTCATGGTATCCAACCTATGGGCTTCTTTCCCCAATGAAGGCCCAAGTTGAGGTTGTTCCTCCAAAACATCCATCAACAAGATACGGCAAAGACAACAAGTGTGCTCTACAAGGATCTCAAGTCAAAGCATCATGGAAACTAAAATCATATTTAATATAAGAGTCATCTGAGCATGTACATCAAAAACTACCTCATCAAACTGAACAAGTGCTCAAAGACCCTATGCAATTTTTCAAGTTTAGGTATGGGAGGGTTGACAAGGTGACCTATTGGGTGATTCATTCCCTAGATCAAGGAGTGTTTCCTGGGTGGACCCCACTATAAACCATGTGGAGAAGATAAATTGGATGGGGGAAATAATTTTGGGCATGGGCTTCATGACACAAAAGGGTTTGTAGTATATCATTTATGGGTGCCTTTGTAGAGAGTGTGTTTCACCTTTATTTTCAATGCATTTTTTTTCCAAGCCCATTTATTGCCATTAATTAATTAAGGTCCAAAATTACTAGGTACTCCCTATGGGTAAAATAAATATTGGGGGGTAGTAACATAATTTCATTTGAAGGGAGATATACACAGAGTGTCATAGGGGTAAAACCAAGCTTGTAACACACTTGTGTAGAACCCTCAACAAGCGGGACAATTTATATATATGTATTTTCTTTTGTAGGTCTTTTATTTCTTAGGAGAAACAATCGATTGTTCTCAAGACCTCTTTGGGTGAGCATATGGAAGGTTATGATTTGGATTTTATCTTTTTCCAGCTACATTCCCTCTGAGCCTTCAACCCCTTCTTCCGATGAAATGAAGGACAATCCCTTCTTGGGTCAGTACACCCAAAAATTTGAAAAGATAAGGAGGTGAGGGGATGAAATGTGAAAAGTGGTAAGTATGATCAAGAATATCACGATGACTAGTCAAGGAGACCTCCCAATAGAAAATCCATCCCTAAGGGAGACCTCTTACTAGGGCATAATGTAAAACACCAAGGTGAAACAAGGAAAAGAACATAATTTCCAAGTAGACATTACATAATCAAATCAATTCAAAATGAAACATACTCAAAATGCCTCAAATATTAAATTGACACTTACCACAATACCTAATTTGTTCCTCATGGAGCAAGACCCATCATCTTCCGGAAACAAGCTCATGTGGTGAATGCCATCATGATGAAATGAGGTGGTGTGGTGGTGATGTGGGTCTCTGCCTGTGCATGTGGACTATTTTAGCCATATGTCTCTCGATACTCCATGTCTGCAGCCTGAGGGCCTCAAGACATGATCTCCTTAGATATCCCTAAGAATTCGGGATAACATGACTAATACAATTTTTAACCAAAATAAACCCAAAATTTCAAACTTGAAAAAATGCTCCAAAATAAAACAAACAAACAAACCATTAAAATTTTCCAAGATATTAGAGCTAGACATCAAAGAAATTTCATTTGCTTTAATGATCCCATTATTTCTTAGCGAAAGTCTTGTTAAATTAGATATTTACCCTTTAATACTCAGACACTCTCTATGTGAAGAGATAGGTCCCAATTTCATCAAATTTCAACTTCAATTCCTGTCACATACAAGAAAGAGACAATGTGATAGTTAAATATCAAAACTTCAATCTTAAAATAACTTGCATCAATAAAATATGGCTCCAATATTACAATGAAAAATACAAAATATAAAATCTATTTTTACATGAAATGTTAGTTGTGGAGCCTGATTATATTCATGATTCATAAGTCTTTGTTTTCAGTTGTGTTTATACGCTATGAAGACTATACAAATCGTAATATTGTACACCCCTCCACGCAGGGGGGATTTCCCCCCCTACGGGATCTGGGGGAAAGCGAGGGTTCAGGGATGAAGCCCCTAAAGGAAAATTTTCCTTTTAAATGTATATTATAATTTCATAGTAAATATGAACCATTCACTATAAGGTCATAGATCTGACGATAGAAGTTATGTTAGGGTTTTTTCCCTAGAAGGCAACCTTCTTTTATGAGGGAAATGTATTGCGGCTATGTATCATTGTGAATATTGTATTATGAGAGAGGAGACTATGAGAGAAAGAAGAGGAAGTTACAATGGGTGTGTTGTAGGTTGTATCCCTTCATTTGTTGGATAATAAAAAGGAAGGACCTGGCAATTTATTTGGTGGACGTATCCTACACTGGATGAACCACATATATCTGTGTCTCTATTGTATTGTGTATCTTCGATGTTTTATTTATGCATTTTTATTTTATTTTATTGCTCTTTGATCCTGTTTTTATAACAATTGGTATCAGAGTGAAAGCTAATTCGCAAGAAAAGAGGGTTCCTGGTTTGAGTGGGAGCAATGGCGGAAGATGGAAAGTTTAGGGTCAAGAAATTTAATGGCCAAAACTACTAGTTATGGAAGATGTAGATGGGAGATTATTTATATCAGAAGGATCTATTCCTACCATTGGGTGGAATAGCAAATAATTTGACGGCCATGAAGGATAAATAATGGAAGGTTCTTGATAGAAAGGAATTATGAACGATATAGATGATCCTGGCAACGTCGATGGCTTTTAATATTTCAAAATAAAAGACAACGAAGGAGATGATGGACGCATTGGATAAATTGTATGAAAAACACTTAGCGTCCAATAAGGTACTTCTAGTGAAGATATTATTTAATATAAAGATGTCAAATGGTGGGTTTGTTGTGGATCATTTAAATGAATTTAATATGGTTACTAATCAGTTAAGTTCTATAAAAGTGGACATTGATGATAAGGTTGGGGCTCTTCTAATCTTGTGCTCATTGCCAAAAAGTTGGAACGACTTGGTCATGGTTGTAAGTAACTTTGTATCTGGTTCAAACACTTTAAAATTTGATGATGTTTTTGGTGTTATCCTTAGCGAGTAAATGTGACAGAAAATCACAGGCGATACATCAGGTAATGCGTTAAACATGGAGAACATGGAAAGACAAAAGGATAGAGGAAATGGATCAAGGAGCTGTGAGAATTATAGGAAGGGAAAATTCAAATCCATACTAGGAAATATAGAGTGTTGGAATTGTGGGAAGAAAGGACAAATGAAGAAAGATTGCAGAGCTCTAAAGAAACAAAGAGATGGACAACAGGAGAAAAATCAAGAAGCAAATGTAATAGGTGATGTGTTACAAGATACTTTGATTCTTTCTGTAGATACTATTTCTGAGTCTTGGGTAGTAGATTCAGGGGCTTATATTCAGGGGCTTTGTTTCATGCCACACCCCATAGGAAACATTTTCTAGATTATCTTCAAGGTGATTTTGGACAGGTTCATTTGGGTGATGATGCACCATGCAAAATTGTTGGAATGGGAAATGCAAAAATAAAGCAGAGGAATGGAAACCAATGGTTGTTGAAAGAGGTAAGACATGTTCCATATCTAAGGAAAAATATAATTTCAACAAGGCAGTTTGCAAGTGAAGGTTGTATATATATATATTTATAGATAAGGCATGGAATATCACCAAAGGATCACTGGTGATATCCAAAGGAGAGAAGTTAGGTACATTGTATTTATGTAATGGTAATATTGGTTCTTCTATCTCTTTAGCTTCTACATGAGTGGATACAATATTTTGGCATCGTAGGCTTGGAAACATGAGTGAGAAGGGGGTGCAGATACTTCACAAAAGAAATTTGTTGCCAGATCTTAAACAAATTGATTTGGATTTCTGTGAGCATTGTGTTTATGGAAAATGGAAGAGAGTCAGATTTCTTAGAGTCGGAAAAGAAAAGAAGAGTGAAAGGTTGGATCTTGTGCATACATATGTATGGGGACCATCTCATGTATCATATCTTGGTGGATTTCATTATTATGTTACTTTTATTGATGATGCAACTAGAAAAACTTGGGTTTATTGCATTCGACAAAAATCTGATGTTTTTGATACTTTTAAGAAATGGAAAGCTTTGGTTGAGAATGAGACAAGAAAAAGGTTGAAGTGTCTCAGATCAGACAATGGAGGTGAATATTGCAGCAAGGAGTTTGATGATTATTGTTCATACCATTGGATTCATAGAAAGAAGACAGTTTCAGGAACACCACAAGAAAATGGTGTGTCAGAAAGGATGAACAGGACAGTCATGGAGTGTGCAAGGAGTATGAGATTGCATGTTGGGTTTCCCTTACAATTCTGGACAGATATTGTATATATTGTTGTTTACTTAATAAAAAAAGAACCTTCAAGCTCTTTGGATGGTGGAATTCCAGAGGAGGCATGAACAGGTAAAAAGGTAAACTATTCTTTTTTGAAGACTTTCGGTTCTGAAGCATTTGTCTATATTGATAAAGAAAATAGAACAAATCTTGAGGCAAAATCCAAGAAGTGTATCTTTATTGGATACGGTGTTAATGATTTTGGTTATCGCTTATAGGATTATGAAAATCACAAAACTATTAGGAGTAGAGATTTCATAGTCAATGAGAAGGTCATGTACAAAGATCAGTTGCAGGGAAAGATAGAAGAAAAAGAAAACCAAAATACACAGTGCTTGATGAGATCACTGAAAAATAAATTCCAAAGGTAACAAAAAATCAAAATGTACAACAACAAGAGCATCAGGTACCTCAAAACCCTGCAAGTGTTGTTAGAAGATCTACCAGGGTAAGTAGACCCATTGAATGATACTCTCCTTCATTGTATTATTTATTGTTGATTGATTCTGGTGAATGAGAATGTTATGAAGAGGTAATGCAAGTAGACACTAAAAAGAAGTGGGAGAAAGGAATGAAAGAGGAAATGGATTTCTTGGTAAATAACCAGAATTGGGACTTGGTTTAGTTGCCTACAAGAAAAAGAGCATTGCAGAATAAATGAGTTTACAGGTTGAAGGAAGAAGATGGAGGGAAAAAGTGGCACAAGGCTAGACTTGTTATAAAGGGGTTTGCACACAAGAATGGTATAGATTTTGATGAAATATTTTCTCCCGTTGTTAAGATGACTTCAATTAGGATTATTTTAAGTCTTGTGGCAGTAGAAGATTTGCATCTTGAACAGTTAGATGTAAAAACAAATTTTCTACTTGGGGATATGGAGGAAGATATTTATATGTAGCAGCCACAGGGGTATGAGGTCAAAGGGAAGGAAATTTGGTATGCAGGTTGAAGAAGAGATTGTATGGCCTAAAGGAAGCTCCAAGGAAGGGGTATTTGAATTTTGGCAGGTTTATGATAGAACAAGGTTATAGTAGATGCCATTATGATCACTGTGTTTATTTTAAAAGGCTAGAAAATGGAAGTTATATTATCTTGGTATTGTATGCAGATGACATGCTTGTTACGAGGTCTAATATGCACAATATAAATGTGCTCAAGAAGAAATTATCTAATTCATTTGCGATGAAGGATTTGGGTGCTGCGAAGAAAATCCTTGGAATGAGAATAACAAGAGATAAGAAAAATCGCAAATTGACATTATCTCAGGATGAGTACATAGAGAAGGTGTTGGAGAGGTTTCGAATTCATAATGCAAAACTAGTTAGTACACCTTTGGATAGCCATTTAAAATTAACTAAGGAAATGTGTCCCAAGACATAGGAGGATATAGAATACATGTCTAGTGTCCCTTATTCATCATTAGTTGGCATCTTGATGTATGTGATGGTTTGTACAAGACCAGATATTGCACATGTATTAGGAGTTGTGAGCAGGTATATGAACAATCCAGGTAAAGAACATTGGGAGTCAGTAAAGTGGATTCTCAGGTATTTGAGAGGTATTGGTACTCATGCATTATGTTTTGGAGGTTCAGACATTGTTCTACATGGATATGTTGATTCAAATATGGAAGATGATAAAGATAGCAGGAAGAGCACCACAGGGTATGTTTTTACTATAGGTGGAACAATAGTAAGTTGGATTTTGAAACTGCAAAAGTTTTTTTCACTTTCAACAACAAAAGTAGAGTATGTTGTCGCTATAGAGGCTAGCAAAGAAATGATTTGGTTATAGAGGTTTATGAAGGAATTGGGAAAGAATCATGAGAATAACAGGTTGTATTGTGATAGTGAGAGTGACATTCATCTTGTAAAGAACTCAGACTTCCATTCAAAGAATAAGCATATACAATTCATGAATCATTTCATATGATCTATCTTGGAAGATGGACATTTGAAGTTGGAAAAGATACATACTATCCAGAATCCTGCAGACAGTTAACAAAGGGAGTAACCAGGGAGAAACGGAGTTCCTTCTTAGTTTTAGTTGGTCTTCAATCATGAAGGTGAAGATAAAAATATTTCCAGGTCCAAGAAGGATCATAGTCCAGCATACACAACAATGGTGGAGTTGTTGAGATCAGTCTTCAAGTGGGATATTGTTGGTTTTGGATCCTGATTATCTTCCTAATTCATAGGTATTTGTTTTTAGACATTTTTATACATCGTGAGGACTGTACACCCTGGAATATTCTAGACCCCTCCATGTGGGGGGGTTGCAGTGGGGATTTCCCCCCTGTGGGGTCTGAAGGAAAGTGGACCCCGGCGGGGGTTTGAGGGAAAATCCCTCGAAGGAAAAATTGCCTTGTAAATGTATATTGTAATTTCATAGTAAATTTTGACCGTTCATTATAAGGTCGCAGATATGACGGTAGAAGTTATTGTAGGGTTTTATGAGGGAAATGTATTACAGCTATGTATCATTGCGAATATTGTATTCTAATGTATGAAACTGTGAGAGAAAGAAGAAGAAGTTACAGTGGGTGTGTAACTGGAAATTTCTCTGGTGGATGTAGCCCACATTGGGTGAACCATGTATATCTGTGTCTCTATTGTGTTATGTATCTTTTTTGTTTTATTTCCACATTTATTTTATTTTATTTCTTTGCAATCCTATTTTTCTAACATGAAATGCAACCTCAAATTGGCATATAGTAATCTTGCTATGATAAAGAATTTCTTACCTACTCCAAAAATAGAGAAATAAATCACAAGAATCACATCATTTTTTCTATTCCATCCACTATTTCTTACACCACCAATGGAATATGTATACCAAAATAAGTATCCCTTAATCCCTCATATATATTGTATTAGATAAAATATTGCGGTATGTAAATTTCCTAGTTCTCATCTTGGTCCTCATTTTTATTCATTCTAGACATGATCTTCTCCAGATGGAATATCATTATGAGCCTCCAAAGAATTATGTTCCATATCAATTCCATTAGAGAAATTTTTTATATTGTTTTCTCCCCTTATATCACAATCTAATCACCAAAGAGCTAGTGCTCTTTGATATTAAAAATTGGTAATGTCATACTTCGTTGCATATAATCTTAAACATATATCCATATGTTTATCACACTTCTTCCTCATCTTTGACTTCAAAAATAGTAGTGCACTAAACATTCTCTCATCCTCCATTGATCCCAAAATCATGGTTTGACATAAATCTCCTAATTTGAAATATTCTAACATGTTTTCCTATAAGTTTTTGCTAGCACCTAAAATAGTCCATAATCTTGTTATTGCACCATATAATAGAGGATTCTACAAAACACAAAATTTCTTCCACATTGTTTTAGCGAAGTGTGTGGCATGTTGAAACAATTTTGATGAATCTAAAATACCTTCAACCTATTCTCCATGTATATCGGCCTTCTTGCAAAAGTGGTGCACTAAAGTATTTAATTTTTCCACAAAGTCATGTTTTAAAGTAGTTTTAGATTTTTATTGTTTCAATATTGAGGGTACACCACAAAAATGACCTCCAACAATTCATCTCAAGGAAATCGTTCTCTTATCTCCGATGCTAGTGATTTTGCAATTTCTATAAAGTTATGTCTCACTAAAATGACAACATTATCGAATAGGTCTCTTGACACGGGGAACTCTTTGGTGGTTCATCCTATCTTACCAATATAATGAAAAGGAACCATATACCCACATATTTCCATACATAGTATCCCTTTTTCATCAAACTTCAATTTTTTTTTAGTATTTTCTATATCAATGATCGTAGTCCAATTTGTAAACTGTGGACCTACAAAAGACTTTGGCATCATATAAGAATTATCTAATGAAAGGCATGAACATTATCTTGTAGCTGTGTATTCTGCAATACACATTGTGTGACTTTGAGACATTTTCACAAGGACATTAATTCCATCTATCATAGGAATAATTCCAACCAATGTGAATAATGTCTCTATGTTAGTTAGTCGAAAGAGAGATATTGAGCTCTATCTACACTGAAGTGATGTTCATACATCACCCCTACCAAGGACTAGTACTCACTAAATAGTCTTTGAGTTGGCCCATTTAATGAGATCCATCTTGTATCAACATCTTTTAATAGCTTGTTTCCATTAGTAACACCGTCAACAAATTTTTAAAACTATGAAAATCGTTTGGGACTACAACAAAAGTATGCATAAGCCTCTTGCACAAGATATTCAAATTTTGAAACCAATGGAAACTTGCTTAGTATTTTAAATGCAAGATTCAGCCTATGAGCCATATAATGAATACTCAACATATACGGTGAAGATGGTAGTTGTAGTCTAACACAAAGGCCATTCCTTTTTCCTTGCATTGCTAATGCTCCATCAGCTCCAACACATACAAACTTTTTTGTGATCATAATCCATGCCACCAATTACCTTCAAACTATTAATAACAAGTTCATAAAAAATTTCAGTTGTATAATTCTCCTTCGTTTTATGAATCCCAAGTAGATAGGAATGCCTAATATGGTCATTAACATTGTAAATACTCATGCAAATCCATGAAGTATTAACAATAGTTGTAACCTCATCCAAATACAATGAAAAAAACCTAGAATTTGCAATCCTCTCTTTCATATCATCCTTTTCTACTTGAGCTAGATATTTTTCCCATTCCCAATCACATTAAAAACCAATGAAAAGATGTAAGGTTGGATACTTAAAGAAAATATAGATAATTCATGTAATATGGATCATCTGTCATAGGATGACCTTTATATAAGATGTGAAATACAGTGATTAATTGAATTGTCTTGGATAACAAAATTTCTTCCCATCATCTTTCCAAATAGAGATGTCATGGTTCCTCCACTTGCCTCGAATTTTTCCTTACTTATTAAATATTTATTATATTCATCTACATAGTTGACATGTCAACATTTCTCATAAGATTTCCTTCTGACAATAGATTTATCCTTGTTATCTACAATTTTTTTCCATACACCTTTCATGCAAGCTTCTCTATTGTGTCTAACTTCATCTAAAATGTCATTGGCATGCCAAGTTTCCAATTACATATATTTCATCCAACTTGTGGTTTCCTTTTCTCATTTTTTGGACGTATTGGTTTAATAAATGAAAATTTTGAGACCCAGTGTAGTTGGAATTCTCTCCCTATTTCCCATTGGCCTTTTTTTCTTTTTTCGTGAATTGATTCTGTTCTTTTCCAATGAAATATTTTCAAAATTTTTACTGTCAGTTTCTGGTGAAATTGCATTTATCTCACTTTCATCACTAGAGGAACCTATTCCTTGATCTATTATTTGTATATTAGATGCATTCTCATAAGAGTTGACATATTTTTCAGTGATAGGTTGCTCAAAAGAGCTTGAAGCATAATGAGAATGTGGATCCTTGGATCAATGTCTTTCAAAGTATGATGGTAGATCATTTTTTCTTGATCTTTTCTTCCCACAATTGGTGTTCGACATCTCAATAAATATTCCACAATTGAAATTTTAAATCGATATAGAAACCAAAAGTGTAACATGCATAAGAAATAATATAAAATTAGTAAAATTCCTACCAAGTATAAAATCTTTGTATGTATTTATATTTATTATCCTTTTTATGAAATCAAATTCTCTGAGAAAACATACACTCAAAAAGAAAAACTGTCAAATGCTTACATGAATCCTAGAAAATAACTTAGGGTGTATACAAGTAAGAAAATACAACATAAATGCATCCAAAAATAGAATCTTACCACTTCCTACAATGGAAATGGAAAGAGTAGCAATAGTGTAATATCTCCATAATTAAAAAATACAAAAAAATGTTTCTTGCATCTAGTTACATGATGCCAATAATTACCACTCTGTTTAAATATGTCATTGGATAAAAAAATTTAAAAACTATAATAATAAGTTATGTCTACACTCCCACACTCCTTCATTAGCCATATCACATGATTATTCATAGTGCTCACACAAACTCTGAACATCTAAGGCCTATTTAACCAACTAACTAGTAATTAGTCTCTAAGTAACATTTGGAAAAGAACTTTTACAACATATTGAGTCCTAATACAAACAGTTTCTACCTATGTTTGTATGCTCTACACAAGTTGTTAAGATGCACCTAGTTTGAGAGCAAATTTCAAATTGTTGACTAAATAGGTATGTGAATGGACAAAACCATTTCCTAAACCTGAATTGTTTTACCAAATGAAAATATTCAACATTTGCTAACAGAAAATATACCCTTCAGAATCACAAAACAAAGCATTGTACTTCCATCACATTAAAAATATATGTTATAGTATCATTTTTCGATGTCATAGTGGTCAGATACAACAAAAATACAGAAGATCCTTAACAACATTCAGTTTTTCATAAAATGTTCCAATGACAAGACTCAATGAGGAAAACATTTGCAGTGCAATGAAACCCATAGCCACCAGAGAATTCAACTCATTGTTTCTTCGAATTGGATCTCAAACTCAATGCAAGTGCATCAACCACACTAATAAAATTGTTGAATAATTTTCCAATGACATCAATTTAAATAGAGTTTACTTGCACATGGAAACCAAATACACACAGTTACATTGAGCTCTTAATTGTAATAAATCTATTTTCATAGTTCAGTGGAACAAGCATTGATTTCCATTTAATGCCTGAGAAAAAAAATTGTAGTGAGATGACAAGTCATAAGCTTCTAATTGTCCAGCTCTTGTCAATCTAACATATGAAGTATTCAAAGTATAATGTATTGACCGTATTTTAATGAAATGTGCAACAAAAATTTGGTAATTTTAGTTCAAAAATAAAGTTCAAGAAGAATATGTGGATGACAACCTTGTTTTGATCATCATTCTAGATGTGCACAACCATAGAAAAGACAACATTTGAACTAAGTAACTACAATGAAAATCTCTATAATCTTCATAAATATCAAACCAAGAGACAGTATCTCTCTAAGACAATATTGGAAGGGGGGACAAACATGATCAAAGAAGAGTTGATAAAATTTAATGGACAATGCTAACTTGGCACAAGGGATGTACTTTACTGTTTTGCTAAAGTGAAGAAATAATAAAAACATAATTATTGTGATATGCAAACATAGGGAAGCCAAAGACTAAGTTTACTAAAATACTTTCCCAATGCATGTATAGAATGCACAAATGACACTTGGAGAGGCATGCATTTTGGTTAGATGGTTTAGAGTTGAAACAACCTACACAACATATTGACAATTGAGTAACATCATTGTCCATACATTTCAAGTGATGAAGTGTCTTCAACATGTCAAATTGTCTACAATAAAATGTGGAATGTGCCATGTACCTATCCACAATACATGCATGGGAACTTTACATTGTCTACACATTTACCTATACTCATAATTTTACATGAGCGTATTCTACTCCACCATACATCTATATTGCAAAAACTAGTGCCATATACCATCTCATATCTTAGTCCAACCATCCAAGCAGCATATCAAAAATTTACTCAAAATCCTTCAAGATCTTTATTTATGCTTCAATTTAGTAGTGGTCATACCTCTTGTAGTATATGCTTCATTTTATTAGTGTTATCTTTTAAAGCCCTAACACCATCTCTTCATCATTTTGGTTAGATGGTTTAGAGTTGCAACAACCTACAAAACATATTGAGAATTGAGTAACATCATTGTCCATACATTTAAAGTGATGAAGTGTCTTCAACATGTCAAATTGTCTACAATAAAATGTGGAATGTGCCATGTACCTATCCGCAATACATGCATGGGAAATTTACATTGTCTACACATTTACCTGTACTCATAATTGTACATGAGCGTATTCTACTCCACCATACATCTATCTTGCAAAAACTAGTGCCATATACCATCTCGTATCCTAGTCCAACCATCCAAGAAGCATATAAAAAAGTTACTCAAAATCCTTCAAGCTCTTTATTTATGCTTCAATTTAGTAGTGGTCATACCTCT
>JASDQU010099899.1:677543-715679 GCA_032191745.1 Picea mariana | reverse complement strand
GGGAAGTTGCCCTTCAAATGCTTTAACTATGGTAAGATAGGTCATTTTGCATCTAAGTGTCCCCATCAGAAAAAGGACTAGAACTCTGATGATGAAAAGAAGTACAAATACAAGAAATATAATAAGAAGAAAAGTTTGGTTGCAAATAATGACAATTCCTCAGAAGACACCGATAATGACTCATCTTGTGAATATAAGGCAAATGACTTCATGCTTATGGCCAAGGAGGATTATGATAATAAAAGAACAGGCAGTGATGATAATGATGAAGAAGCTGTGGTTGATTTGGAAGGAGAACTGATCAGTGCACTGGAAGAAATTGATAGACTCAGAACTAAGAACAGAAAGCAAAAAAAATTGTTGACACAGTTCGAGAAAGATAGTAAAAAACTTGATGAAGACTTTGCTCTACTGAAAGTGGAATTAGAAGAGGCAAAGAAAATAGAAGACATACTGAAACAACATTTGTCAGAAAAGAAAGTCAGCTGTGAAGCCTTAGAAGAAGAGATAGTAAAAACTAGAAAAGAAATGGAGAAATTTAAAGGATTGTATCATCAAAATCTGCCAAGTATTAAAGCCTCAGAAGAATTAACCTCCATTCTAAATCAACAAAGAAATTCAAAGTTGAAAGCTGGATTGGGATATGAAGAAGGATCAAGTAGTCATCATCCAAGTAATACATAATCTATCAAGTGTGTCAAATCCTCAACATTAACAACAGACACTCTGCAGAAACAAAGAAGGAAAATCAACCACCAAGAAGAAATGAAAGAAAAAGCCCCAAAACCGAATTTGTAGACCAGAAAGATTATTGGCATGACATAAGTCGTCCTCAAAGAAGACATATTTTTTCAAGGTACAAAGATTTTTTCTATGGTTATTGTTTTCTCTGCTCTAATTTTGGTCACCAAGCTATAAACTGTTCTTTAAGATTTAGATATGAACAATCAAGATATTCAATGAATAACTATCTTCCACAACAAAGATTGAGACAACCAAGCAACAAACAGTCACAGATTATAAATCATGTGATGACTAGGAGAAGGACACAGGTGAAACACACCAACAGATATGTGCATAACAATCGTTATGATCTATTATTCAGTGAACCAGAATGTTACAACTGTCATAATTATGGTCATAAAGCTGCAGACTGTTGCTTAAGGAAATACAATTCAGATTTGATCCCCACTACTGGAAATGTCAAAGTTTGGAAGAAGAAAGTAGATGACAAGTGTGGACTAGTGCTATCAGCCCAAAGGAAAAAGAATCCTTGGTATATTGACATTGGATTCTCCAAACACATGACTGGAGACAGAAGTAAGTTTCTAACTCTAAGTGATAGCAAATCAGGGAATGTAACTTTTGGAAATGATGCACCAGAAAAGATAAAAGGTAAATGAATTGTAAGTTTGTGTAACGAAAAAAGAAAAGCTCAAGATGTGTTGTTTGTAGAAGATTTGAAACATAATCTTCTTAGTGTCAGTCAAGTCTGTGACCGAGGGTGTGAAGTTGTTTTTACCTCTAAAGACTGTAGAATAAAAAATGTGGACTCAAGTCAGCTAGTTGCAAAAGGTATAAGAACAGAAAACAATGTCTATGTTTTAAAAGAAGAAGAAGAAGAATGTCACTGAAACAAATATGATGAAAGTTGGCTGTGGCATAGAAGACTTGGTCACCTAAATTTTGATCACATAATCAAACTCAGAAACAATGGGTTAGTAAAAGATCTTCCGAAGATATCAAAGCCATATGACTCTATTTGTAAATCCCGTCAGATAGGAAAGCTTACTCGCACTCAGTTCAAATATAAAAACTTTCCCTCAATAGAAAAACCTCTCCAGTTAGTACATATGGATTTATGTGGTCCATCAAGGAAAGAAGGTACAGGAAAAGAAAATTACTTTATGTTGATTATTGATGACTATTCTAGACTAACTTGGGTTGCTTTTTTGAAAGAAAAATCTGAAGCATTTGAAAAATTCAAAGTATTTAAGGCTCTGACTGAGAATCAAACAGGAAAAAGATTAAAGGCAGTAAGGTATGATAGAGGAGGAGATTTTAGTTCAAGGAACTTCAAAGAGTTCTGTGATAAGCATGGGATCAAAAGAGAGTACACAATTCCAAAGACTCCACAACAAAATGGAGTTGTTGAGAGGCAAAATACGTCAGTACAAAAAATGGCAAGATCAATGATGAATGAAAGGAACATATCTCAGAAATATTGGGTAGAAACAATTCATACATCTGTTCATATCCTTAACAAATCTCATGTCAGACCACACAGTGACAAGACCCCTTATGAACTTTGGTTTGGAAGACCTGCTTCAATCAAGCATTTTAAAGTTTTCGGGAGTAAATGTTATATCAAGAACAATGATGAAAATATTGACAAATATGATGACTGGGCTGATGAAGGTATCTTCTTGGGTTATGCTACAAATAGTAAAGGGTACAGATGCTACAATAAGAGACTGCACAAACTAGTTGATTGTATAGATAAAAAAGTTGATGAAGAAATCCCAGTCAGAAATGTAAGCAGTGCTGAACCAAGAACATAAGATACAGTTGAAGATGAAGATGAACAGGTCCAAGGATCAGAAAGAGAAGAGTCTGGATCAGATGAAGATATGAATATTCAAACTAACACAAATAATAAGAAAGAAGAAAAATCACCACTCAGATTGATTAGAAAGAATCATCCTGAAAATCAGATAATTGGGGATATAAATGAAGGAGTTCAGACAAGAAGGAAATTGATTAAAGACTCAGAATAATCTCATGTTGCCTTTTTATCTATGACTGAACCTGGAAATTTTGAGGAAGCTAGCCAGGAAGATAATTGGATTAGAGCAATGAATGAAGAGGTTGATCAGATTGAGAAGAACAATACTTGGGAGCTTGTCTCTAGACCTAAAGATAAGAATGTAATAGGTTCCAAATGGGTGTTCAAGAATAAAATGAATGAAAAAGGACAAGTTGTTAGAAATAAAGCCAGATTGGTCTGTAAGGGATATGCACAAGTTGAAGGTCAGGACTTTGATGAAACTTTTGCACCAGTGGCAAGATTGGAAGCTATCAGAATATTTCTTGCTTATTCATGTCATAAGAACTTCAAAGTTTATCAGATGGATGTTAAGTCAACATTTCTTAATAGAGATCTAGAGGAAGAAGTATATATGGAGCAACCTGAAGGATTCTCATTGAAAGATAATCCTAATTATGTTTGTAAGTTGAAGAAGGCCTTATATGGACTAAAACAAGCACCAAAAGCTTGGTATTATAGACTGGACAAATTTCTACAAGAAAAAGGGTTCAAGAAAGGTACTGTTGACAGTAACCTTTACATTAAGTCTGAAGGTGATAATTTACTAGTTGTTTTGGTTTATGTAGATGATATTATTTTTGGTTGTACTAATGAATCATCTGTCTAGTGGTTTGCTAATTCTATGCAAACATAATTTGAAATGTCCATGATAGGAGAACTGCCATATTTTCTTGGCTTACAAGTAAAACAAAGCTCTGCAGGAATTTTTATTTCTCAAGAAAAATATTTGAAAGAGATGTTGAAGAAATTTCAGATGGAAGATTCCTCTACAGTTAGCACACCTATGGTGGTTGGTTGCAAGCTGAGTAAAGATGATATCTCACCTGATGTTGATCAAAGGACATATCACTCTATGATAGGTAGTCTTATGTACATCAAAACATCCCGTCCTGATATAATGCAAGCTGTTGGAATGGTAGGTTGTTTTTAGTCTGCTCCTAAACAAAGTCATTTGGTAGCTCTCAAAAGGATATTTAAATACTTGAAAGGAACAATGACTTATGTTCTGTGGTATCCTATAAATCATAATTTCCAATTAACTGCTTATTCAGATGCAGACTGGGCAAACTGTGTTGATGAGAGAAAAAGTACCAGTGGAGGATCATTCTTTCTAGGTGACTCATTAGTTGCATGGCTTAGTAAAAAGCAAGGATCCATTTCATTATCCACTACAGAGGCAAAATACATTGCTGCTGCGACTTGTTGCACACAAATTTTATGGATGATACAAACTCTTGCAGATCTGAAGGTAACTTACATTGATCCTATTCCAATTCATTGTGATAACACCAGTGCCATTAGTGTCTCCAAAAATCCTATTCTTCATTCCAAGACTAAGCATATTCCAATAAAGTACCATTTTCTCAGAGAACAAGTTACAAACATAATTGTTCAGTTGAATTATATTCCTTCCAAAGAACAGATGGATGATATCTTTACTAAACCATTAGCAGCGACACCTTTTGGATATCTTCGTCAAAAATTGGGGGTTATAATTTCTTGTGTCTAATCTGTTCACCTGGTCAGGGGGAGTACTTATTGAATATCTGGTGTATTTCCAAGATTCTTATAGTCGACAGGGGGAGTATGTTTTTGCAACAGATCAGGGGAATAATGTTTCTTCTTTGACATTGATGTCAAAGGGGGAGAAAAGAGTTCGAGAGGAGAGTCGAGTCCGAATGCATGTGGGTAGTCCAAATGCATGTGGGTACGTGTGTTGCCATCAATGCCAAAGGGGGAG
Source organism: Picea mariana (assembly GCA_032191745.1). Taxonomy (NCBI): domain Eukaryota; kingdom Viridiplantae; phylum Streptophyta; class Pinopsida; order Pinales; family Pinaceae; genus Picea; species Picea mariana. Next base: position 711,111 of record JASDQU010099899.1, on the reverse strand, counting down.
ATTGTTGTCAAATATTTAACAGACAGTGAATGGAAAATATTTAACAGACAACGAATGCTTGTCATTGATGGCAAGTACAACAATGAAGATGGCATGAGTACAGGAAATTTGTAACAGACAGGCAAACAAAAGATAAGTTCAAGAAGATCGAATGATCGAAGGCAACGCAACATTGATTGAATGATCAAAGGCCCGTAAAGTTTGAGAAGCATTTCTGATCATTGGATCCCATTCAAAATTCTTGAAAGAACGAGGGCCGTCAGATATGAATGTAGACAGATCTCAGACATTAGATCCAAGCGCAGGACCCGACCATCGTTGGATAAAGGAGAACCTGCACGCCTTTTAAAGTATAACAAGGAGAAGCGGGCGTACAAAATTCTGAAAGAAGGAGGACCGTCCATTTACGGGTAGGACATGTGGGGATAGATCGTCATTTCACTGACTGGAGAGTCAAAGGAACAGGGTTCCCTAACCTCTCGAAATCGCGATATGCGAAATCACGATTTAATCTGAGCCGTCAGATCAAGGTTGAATCTGGACCGTTGATTCCAGTCCATGTCGGAGTTTCGAGGATCGAGAGTTGGAGATGTCAAAGATTATTAACAACAGGAATCTCGATATCGCGATATGCGAAATCACGATTTACTCTAAGCCGTCAGATCAAGGTTGAATTTGGACCGTTGATTCCAGTCCATGTCGGTGTTTCGTGGATCGAGTGTTGGAGATGTCAAAGATTATTAACAATAGGAATCCCGATATCGTAATATGCGAAATCGTGATTTAATCTGAACCGTCAGATCAAGGTTGAATCTGGACCGTTGATTCCAGTCCATGTCGGTGTTTCATGGATCGAGTGTTGGAGATGTCAAAGATTATTAACAACAGGAATCCCGTTATCGTGATCTGTGAAATCACAATTTAATCTAAGTCGTCAGATCAATATGTGATCTTGACCATTGATCCGACTCCATTATGGAGTTTCGTGGATCGGGACTTTGAAGTGACAAAAACACTGAACTTCAAGAATGTCGAAATCGCGATATGAGAAATCGCGATTCAATCTCAGTCATTGAATCAAGATCAGATCTGGACCATGGAATCATAGGACATGTGGCAAGCGATCGAAATTTTGCTGACTTGGGGTCAACGGAGCATAGTGTTGAAAATCACTAAATAAGAAATCGCGAAAGCGCTTTATGCATAAGCCCGTGGTCATAGCCCTTGATCACATCAATGGAAGATGGAGGTAGAAGCTAGAGGTGCTAATCTTGGCCACAGAAATGCCGAAATGAATGCAAGTTCTCATGAAGCCAATCCAACGGTGCAGGTGAATTTGAACAAATATCGGAGGGTTACTGTTCTCTCTCACAGTTAACTCCTCAGTTACAAATCTGTTAGCGAAACAGAATCATGATTTCCAATCAGTTGGCGTTTCAGTTGCTTGGACAATTGTCTTTCTTTTGCCTAAGGAAATGCAAAGTGGAACTACTGTGGATGAGTGTATAAAAGAAAATGAGACAGACTGTGTGTGGTTGGTTGTTCTGTATGAAAAATGAATGAAATTGTAAGAAAGGGAAAATCATAGAATGTGCGGTGTGAGACGGAGAATATGCACAGTGTGAGATGAAACTCAGAGAAGAGTAAAACAGGATGAAGAGAAGTTGAAGTAGAGAAGAATGACAGAACAAGTTGATGCAGAAAAGACCTGCTGAACAGACAGAGGAAGAGAAGAACAACAGAATAGTTAGTAGAAGACCAGATTTACAGAACAAAGAAAGATTGGTAAGAATTGATTTATCTGCGTAGTTGACTGTTTATTTATTCATTAATATTTTAGGGAGGTTGGGAGGTGCTCGGGAGGACTGTTGTCCTCAGAGGTTCAAGTGAGAACTTGAACACAGGAATTTTTAGCTTCCATCTGGTTGCAGCCAAAGAAACCAGGGTGGTAGGGTGGTGCAAGGGAGAACAAGTGTTCTCTGTTATACAGGTTGGAGCCTGTGTAACTGGAAGTTGGTGCTTCCATCCAGTTGGTGCTGGAACATTAAGGGAGTTGGTGCCTCCTTCTAGTGGGTGCTAGAGAAACCAAAGAGTTGGTGCTCTCAAACAAGTTGCAGCTTGTAAAACAGAGGTAGCAGCCTCACATTGAGTTGGTGCTCAATTATAGATGATGTACAGAACTTAAAAGACTGCCTATCATTTCGAAGAAGAAGAGGTTTTCTCCCTTTATGGGTTTCCTCGTGAAAATCTGTCTCTATGTATACCTTATGTGTGACTGATGCTCTTTACTTCTACTGTCCATATGCTGTATATTGTTGATGATTACTTGAAGAAAGATTAATAATGTTTTAATAGATTTAAGATTGTTTAAGCTCAATTACAACTGATTCACCCCCCCCCTCTCAGTTGTCTTAGTAATTTCAACAAGGCTTCACATCTTGCCTTCTTCTATGATAACTAATGTTTTAGAATGTCCTCTATTTTCTTTGCCTCTTCTAATTCCACTTTTAGCAGAGAAAAGTATTCATTAGGTTTTTTACTGTCTTTCTCGAACTGTATCAACAATTGTTTTTTCTTTTTCTTCTTAAATCCGAGTCTAGCAATTTCTTCTAGGGCACTAATCAGTTCTCCTTCCAAGTCAAAAACAACTTCTTCATCATTAACATCACTTCCTGTGATTTTATTATCATAATCCTCTTTGGCCATAAGAATAAAGTCATTAACCTTATCTTCACAAGAAGAATCACTATTTGTGTCTCTTGAAGAGTCATCATTATTTACACATAAACTTTTCTTTTTACCAAATCTCTTGGATTTGTACTTCTCTTCACCTTTAGAGTTCCAGTCCTTCTTCTTGTGTGGACACTTAGATGCAAAGTGACCTATCTTTCCACAGTTAAAACATTTGAAGGGAAACTTGCCTTGGTACTTTCCTGATCCTTTCTTTAGTCTTCTCACAAATTTTGCTTCAATTTCATCAGGCTCAGAATCCTCATTCTTATATGATTTAAATGATGCTTCTCTAGAGGTGGGTTTATCTTTACTAATCCTCATTTAATAAGCAGTTAGAGTTCCTAGAATTTGATCAATAGACAAATTATTAAGATCATTCAGTTCTTCTATTGCATAAACTTTTGGATTAAATCTATTAGGTAGAGATCTTAAAATCTTTTGAACTAAAAATGTGTCTTCAATCTTCTCACCAAGACCCTTCATGGCATTCACAAGCTCCTCAACTCTTAAGAAATATTTATTAACTGTTTCATCTTCATTCATCTTTAGTTGTTCAAATTTTAATCTATATGTCTGAAGTTTGGCATCTTTTACTTTCTCATTTCCTTCATAACTGCTAATGATTTTATCCCACATCTCTTTGGCAGAATCAAGCTGCATTACTTTTACAAATTCAGCTTCAACAATCCCACTCAAGATAACATTCATTGCCTTTGCATTGAAGCTAAATTCTAACTTATCATCTTTGGAAGCTAGCATAATAGGTTTTGTATATTCAGTCTCTACAACATCCCAAACATCAACACCTAAGGCCATAATGTATGTTCTCATTCTAACCTTCCAGAAAGAAAAAATTGTTCCATCAAACAAAGGAGGCTTATTGGTTGAAGTTCCTTCATGACTTGTCATGTTTAAGATTACTGATCTACCTTTAGCTAAAAGGAACCCACTCTGATACCAATTGATGGAAATACTAAGACAACTGAGGGGGGGAGGGGTGAATCAGTTGTTACTGTGCTTAAACAATTTTATGTCTATTTAAATATTATTAATGTTATCCAAGTGATCATCAAGATTATGAAAGTCATGAACAACACAAATAATAAATATGAATCACTCATATGATATACACAGAGACATATATTCATGAGGAAACCCATAAAGGGAGAAAAAATCTTCTTCTTAGAATGATAGGCAATATTTTAAGTTTTGTACATCATCAATCTTTGAGAACCAACTCAAAATGAGGCTACAATCTCTTCTTTAACAAGCTGCAAATTGTAGAGAGCACCAAACCTCTGGTTTCTCTAGCACCCACTAGAAGGAATCACAAACTCTCTAAGTGTTCCAACACCAACTGGATGGAAGCACCAACTTCCAGTCACACATGCACCAACCTGTATAACAGAGAACAATGGTTCTCCCTTGCACCACCCTACCACTCTAGTTTTTCTGGTTGCAACTAGATGGAAGCTACAACTCCCTTTGTTCAAGCACCCACTTGAAAATCTAGGACAACAATCCTCCCTAGAACCACCTTACCACCCTGATTATAAATCTTTACTTGAATAAGACCTTACAACAATACATACATTTCAATGCTTACCACTTCTTCTTTGTTCTACAATTCTGTTATGCTTCTGTCAATTCATGCTTGGCTCCACTTGCTGTCTGTCTCCATCTTCTCTTCCGCTGTTCTTCTCATGCTCTTAGGTTCTCGTACAATCTTCTGTTTTCACCATTTCTGCTCTGTCTAGCTTATGTTCTTCATCTCTACATCTTTTTGGCTCTGTTTCTGCTATATTCTTGATCACATACAATTCAACTTATTTTACAGAGAAACAACAACTTCTCTCTGTCATGACATTTTTCTTTTATTCCTGCTCTCATTATCCGTTACACTCCGCATCTCCAACGCTCAAGTCGGGAATCTCAAAAACGCTTAGGCATCATGATTCCAATGCTCAGGAATAATGATTCAACCGCTCAGAAACAAGGATTCAGTTAGTGTAAATGAATCACAACTGATCAAGAAATCACGAAGTGAAACAACAACCCCTCGATCAGATTCTATTTGATCAGCGTTGTTGTATTATACACGCAGAGGCCCTTATGAATTTTCGATGCGTAACCTCTGATGTGGAGCCTAGTAGTGCTAGCTCATTCCCCTTTCTTTCATTGACGTGACCTTGGGAAATGATATCATGTGACCATTCGAATGCAGGCATGACTTGTTGGTTGTGGATCCTAATTATCTTCCTGATTCAGAGGTCTTTTGTTTTCATTTGTGTTTATACCCCATGAAGTATTTACACCCCAGAAGTATGTACACTCTTCCACGTGAGGGAGTGCAGAGGGGGGTGACCCCCTCTGTGGAGTTTGGGGGGGATATCCCCTCGGATGAGGGGTATGGGGGAAAGTGCCCCCCCCCGCGGGGGTTCGGGGGCAGCGTCCCCTGAAGGGGGTTCGAGGGCGAAGCCCCTGAAGGAAAAATTTCCTTGTAAATGTATATTGTAATTTCATTGTAAATCTGGACCATTCATTATAAGGTCGTAGATCTAACTATAGAAATTATGTTAGGGTTTTTTTCCCTAGAAGGCAACCCTCTATTATAAGGGAAATGTGTTGCAGCTATGCATTATGGCGAATATTGTATTTTGAGATAGGGGAGTATGAGAGAAAGAAGAGGAAGTTACAACGGGTTTGTCAAGGTTGTATCCCTTCATTTGCTGGATAATAATAAAGGAAGGACCTGGAAATTTCTCTGGTGGATGTAGCCTACACTGGGTGAACCACGTATATATGTGTCTCTATTGTATTGTGTATCTTCTGTATTTTATTTCCACATTTGTTTTATTTTATTTCTCCACGGTCCAGTTTTTCTAACAACTGGTATCAGAGCGAAAGGTAACTCGCAGGAAAGGAGGGTTCCTGGTTCGAGTGGGAGAAATGTCGGAAGATGGAAAGTTTAGGGTCGAAAAATTTAACGGCGAAAACTAGCAGTTATGAAAGATTATTTATATCAGAAGAATCTATTCCTACCATTGGGCGGAGTAGCAAAGAAGCCGATGACTATGAAGGATGAAGAATGGGAGATTCTTGACATAAAGGCTCTTGGAATGATATGACTGAGCCTAGAAGCGTTGGTGGCTTTCAATATTTTGAAAGAAAAGACAACGAAGGCTTTGATGGGCGCATTGGCTAAATTGTATGAAAAACCCTCGACATCCAATAAGGTATTTCTAATGAAGATATTATTTAATATGAATATGTCAGAAGGTGGGTCTGTTGCAGATCATTTAAATGATTTTAATACAGTTACTAATCGACTAAGTTCTGTAAAAGTGGACTTTGATGATGAGGTCAGGGCTCTTCTAATCTTGTGCTCATTGCTAGAAAGATGGAATGGCTTGGTCACGGCTGTAAGTAACTCTGTCTCTAGTTAAAATACTTTAAAATTTGATGATGTTGTTGGTGTTATCCTTAGTGAGGAAATGCGACGGAAAAGAACAGGTGAGACATCAGGTAATGTGTTGAACATGGAGAGCAGGGGAAGACAAAAGGATAGAGGAAAGGTATTAGGGAACCACAAGAATTCTAGGAAGGGGAGATCCAAATATAGACTTGGAAAGATAGAGTGCTGGAATTGTGGGAAGAAAGGACATCTGAAGAAAGACTGCAGAGCTCCAAAGAAACAAAGAGATGGACAACAAGAAAGAAATCACGAAAAAAATTGTTACAAGATGCTTTGATTCTTTCTGTAGATAATATTTGTAAGTCTTGGGTAGTAGATTCAGGGGCTTCATTTCATGCCACATCCCATAGGAAACATTTTCTAGATTATGTTCAAGGTGATTTTGGACAGGTTCATTTGGGTGATGATGCACCATGCAAAATTATTGGAATGGGAAAGGTAAAAATAAAGCAACGCAATGGAAACCAATGGTTGTTGAAAGAGGTAAGACATGTTCCAGATTTAAGGAAAAATCTAATTTCAATAGGGAAGTTTGCAAGTGAAGGTTGTATATCCATATTTACATATAAGACGTGGAAGGTCATTAAAGGATCATTGGTGATAGCAAAAGGAGAGAAGGCAGGTACATTGTATTTATGTACTGGTAATGCTAACTCTTCTATATCTTTAGCTTCTATAGGAGTGGATACAACACTGTGGCATCATAGGATTGGACACATGAGTGATAAGGGTATGCAGATACTTCACAAAAGAAATTTGTTGCTAGATCTTAAACAAATTGATTTGGACTTCTGTGAGCATTGTGTTTATGGAAAACATAAGAGAGTCAGATTTCTCAGAGTCGAAAAAGAAAAGAAGAATGAAAGGTTAAAGCTTGTGCATATAGATGTATGGGGACCAGCTCAGGTATCATCTCTTGGTGGCTCTCATTACTATGTTACTTTTATTGATGATGCAACTAGAAGAACTTGGGTTTATTGCATTCGACAAAAATCAGATGTTTTTGATACTTTTGAGAAATGGAAAGCTTTGGTTGAGAATGAGACAGGAAAAAGTTTGAAGTGTCTCAGATCAGATAATGGAGGTGAATATTGCAGCAAGGAGTTTGATGATTACTGTTCATACCATGGGATTCTTAGAGAGAAGACAGTTCCAAGAACACCACAAGAAAATGGTGTGTCAGAAAGGATGAACATGGCAATCATGGAGCGTGCAAGGGGTATGAGATTGCATTCTAGTTTTCCCTTACAGTTATGGGCAGATGCTGTAGATACTGTTGTTTACTTAATAAACAGAGGACCTTCAAGATCTTTGGATGGTAGAATTCTAGAGGAGGAATGGACAGGAATAAAGGTAAACTATTCGTTTTTGAAGACTTTCGGTTGTGAAGCATTTTCCCCTATTGATAAAGAGAATAGAACAAAGATTGAGGCAAAATCCAAGAAGTGTACATTTATTGGATACGGTGTTAATGATTTTGGTTATCGCTTATGGGGTTATGAAAGTAACAAAATCATTAGGAGTAGAGATGTCATATTCAATGAGAAGGTCATGTACATAGATCAGTTGCAGGGAAAGAAACAGGAAAAAGAAAAACAAGAATACACAGTGCTTGATGAGATCACTGAAAAAGAAATTCCACCAGAAAATTAGAAAATCAAATTGTACAACAACAAGAGCAGTAGGTACCTCAAACACCTGCAAGTGTTGTTAGAAAATATACCAGGTTAAGTATACCCCCTGAATGATACTCTCCTTCATTGTATTATTTATCGTTGACTGATTCTGGTGAACCAGAATGTTATGAAGAGGCAATGCAGGTAGACACCGGGTAAATTGATGGACAACGAAGGTAATGATGGAAGCAGGTAGACAATGGGTTTGTTGTAGCTTGTATCCCTTCATTTGCTGGATAATAATAAATGAAGGATCTGACAATTTCTCTGGTGGACGTAGCCCACACTGGGTGAACCACGTATATCTGTGTCTCTATTGTATTGTGTATATTTTGTATTTTATTTACGCATTTATTTTATTTTATTGCTCCATGGTCCTGTTTTTCTAACACGACCAAAGGTGGTTTGAGATCAAACTGCATTTCGCACCGCAATTTACCTTGAGCCTCCACGTGTGCTTTCTCCAAAACCGTGGTTTCAATTGCGGCCCGCCCCTAACTTTTTAAAGTTCGTGCACCTTCAATCCCAACTCTACCTCTACTTCGGGAATTTGACCTTTCAACCTAATCAACTGTTCTACGACCCCTTTATCTATCAAATGTCGAGATCTCCTTCGGGTCTCCGGACTTCTGAAATCTCAAGTCTCAAACTTTACTTCCCCTCGAAGTATGCAGATTACTGCCACATGTCCTTTTGGATCAAACGATTGAGGCTTACTTTGGGTCTTTACTCGTAGTCCACAGGATTACGCCATGTATTTTCTGGATCATACAGCCCGGATTTACTTCGAATGATTTGACGCTTGAGATCTTCTTCAGACGGTCTGACGACTGATATCTAATTTGGATGATCCGATGATCGAGAATTTATTTCGGCTTTCTGGGTCTCCGGGCTTCGGTAATTTCAAAACTCAAACTGAGGCTCTGGATCACATGACCTAGATTCACTTCGGACGATCTGTCGCTTGAGATATTCTTCGTGTGATCTGACAACTATAATCTACTTCAGATGATCCGATGGTCGAGAATGTATTTCAGCTCTCTGGGTCTCTGGGCTTCGGGAATTTCAAAACTCAAACTAACGCTTTGGATCAGACGGACCAAATTCACTTCAGATGATCTGACGCTTGATATCTTCTTTGGATGATTTGATGATTGAGATCTACTTTGGCTGATCCGACGGTCGAGAATATATTTTGGCTCTCCGGGCTTCAGGTATTTCAAATCTCAACTGGAAATTATTGAAGTGATTTCTCCGGAGTGTAACCTCCTCATAACTTTAGACTCGAAACAAATGATGTTCGTTTGATCAAGATATTAGATCAACAACTCAATTTGTCTACGATGCATCTTTGCCTTGGATTAAATCCAATGACTCTCAATCTTTGCTTGTCCTATCCTTCCATTTATTTCGATCCAACGACTGATGGAAATTCGGGTGATCGAGATCTGAGATCTCATCCCTTGCTTATCCTGTCCTTCCACTTAAATCAATCCGACGGATGACGAAAATTTGGATTATTGAATTATCAACCGTTTTGCCCCGCTTATCCTATCCTTCCACTTAAAGTGATCCAATGGTTGCGAGGACTCTTGAAGCAAATCCACGATCAAGGATTTGATCCTGCTCATGTTTCTATACCGTGCTTTCCATTATGAGATTTGATCTCTGCTTCTCGCTTCTCCTCCCGAGCTTATGCTTTTCCTGTTTTCCATCGTCATTGCTGTTCTTGCCATCAATGACAAGCACACTCTTCTTGTAAGACATGCCAACATAGGTTTCATATTTTTTCTTTACTTTAGATTCATGCTTTTAAATATACTTAAGTACAATATGGTGAGATATAATGGGTTGGGATTCAACATTAACTTTCCATATTGAAAGTATGTCTTAATTGTGGATGTTTAACATATCATCATTTCGAGCAGGGTTGTATGTTTTACACCCATGATCATAAATTAATATGGTAGATGCAACACATAACTCCGATGGAAATTTATATAATATTCGCCATAATACATAGCCGAAACACATTTCCCTTATAACAGGGGGTTACCTTCTAGGGCAAAAAACCCTAACATAATTTCTACCGTTAGATCTGAGACCTTATAATGAACGGTCCATATTTACAATGAAATTAGAATATACCTTTACAAGGAAATTTTTCCTTTGGGGGCTTTTCCCCTGAACCCCTACCGGGGCCGCGCTTGCCCCTGTACCCCCTAGCCGGGGGGATATCCCCCTCGAACCCCGTAGAGGGGGTAACCCCCCTCTCCACTCCCCTGCGTGGAAGAGTGTACATACTTCCGGGGTGTAAATACTTCATGGGGTATAGACACAGCTGAAAAAAAAATACCTCTGAATCAGGAAGATAATCAAGCTCCACAACCAACAATCTCCCACTTGGAGATTGATCTCAACAACTCCACCGCTGCTGTATATGCTGGAAATTGAACCTTCTTGGACCTGGAATATTTCTCATCTTCATCTTCATTATTGAAGACCAATTGAAACTGAGAAAGAACTCAGTTTCTCCCTCGTTACTCCCTTTGTTAACATGTCTGCAAGATTCTGGGTAGTGTGTATCTTTTCCAACTTCAAATGTCCATATTTCAACATAGATCGTATGAAATGGTACCTCAACTGTATATGATTATTCTTCGAATGGAAGGATGATTTCTCTGCAAGATGAATGACACTCTCACTGTCATAGTACAACCTGTTATTCTCCTACTTCTTTCCCAATTCCTCGATAAACCTCTGTAACCAAATCATCTCTTTACTAGACTCTATAGTAGCAACATACTCTGCCTCTATTGTTGAAAGTGAAACAACCTTTTGCAGTTTTGAAATCTAACTTACTGTTGTTCCACCTATAGTAAAAACATACCTTGTGGTGCTCCTCCTACTATCCTTATAACCTGCCATATCTGAATCAAGATATCCATGTAGAAAAGCGTCTGATCCTCCAAAACATAATGCATGAGTAGCAGTACCTCTCAAATACCTGAGAATCCACTTTACTGCCTCCCAATGTTCTTTACCTAGATTGTTCATATACCTTCTCACAACTCCCACCGCATGTGCAATATCTGGTCTTGTGAAAACCATTGCATACATCAAGCTGCCAACTTCTGATGAATAAGGGACCCTGGACATGTATTCTATCTCCTCCTGTGTCTTAGGACACATTTCCTTAGTTAATTTGAAATGGCTGGCTAAAGGTGTACTAACTGGTTTTTCATTCTGCATTCTAAACCTCTCCAACACCTTCTCTATGCACTCACCCTGAGACAATGTCAATTTGCGATTTTTCCTATCTTTTGTTATTCTCATACCAAGGATTTTCTTTGCAGCACCCAAATCCTTCATCGCAAATGAATTAGCTAATTTTTTCTTGAGCACATTTATATCTTGCATATTAGACCCTGCAACAAGCATATCATCTACATATAATAGAAAGATAATATAGCTTCCATTTTCTATCCTTTTAAAATAAACACAGTGATAAGAATGACATCTACTATAACCATGTTCTGCCATAAACCTGTCAAACTTCAAATACCACTGCCTTAGATATTTCTTTAGGCCATACAAGCTTTTCTTCAACCTGCATACCAAATTCTCCTTCCCTTTGATCTCATACCCCTGTGGCTGCTGCATATAAATCTCTTCCTCCAACCCCCCCCTGGAGAAAAGCTGTTTTAACATCTAATTGTTCAAGATGCAAATCTTCTACTGCCACAAGACTTAAAATAGTCCTAATTGAAGTCATTTTAACAACAGGAGAAAATATTTCATCAAAATCTATACCTTTCTTTTGTGCAAACTCGTTTACAACAAGTCTATCCTTGTACCACTTTTCTCCTCCATCTTCTTCCTTCAACTTGTAAACCCATTTATTTTGCAATGGTATTTTTCCTGTAGGCAACTGAACCAAGTCCCAAGTCTGGTTATTTTCCTCTTCATACAATTTAGACAATGTGTCCATCAAAGCCTTCATTTTCTTTGATGGATAGGCAATGTAGAGGCAATGCAGGTAGACAACAGGTTTGTTGTAGGTTGTATCCCTACATTTGCTGGATAATAATAAAGGAAGAACCTGTCAATTTATCTGGTGGATGTAGCCCACACTGGGTGAACCACATATATCTGTGTCTCTATTGTATTGTGTATCTTCTGTATTTTATTTTTGCATTTGTTTTATTTTATTGCTCCACGGTCCTGTTTTTCTAACACGACCAAAGGTGGTTTGAGATCAAAATGCATTTCACCCCGCAATTTACCTCAAGCCTCCATGTGTCCTTTCTAAAAAACCATGGTTTCAATTGCGGCCCGCCCTTAACTTTTTAAAGTTCATGCACCTTCAATCCCAGCAATGCGACGAGACCATTGATCTCACGATATTGACGGTGCTCCTGAACAGATGGTTCAGATCTATCCTCTCAAGTCTGCGGATCAGATATAGCCTTCCTAAATCAATGGTTGTGATTTACTTCATGATCAGGGCTCTAGGAGTTCCAAATCTCAAACCTTGCTTTTCTCCATACGCCAATCTTCTTGAGTCGTTGATCTACGGACACCTGTCCTTCTTAATCGACGAATCTACCTCTACTTCGAGAATTTAAATTTTCAACCTGATCAACAATTTTGCAGCCCCTTTATCTATCAACGGTCGAGATCTCCTTCGGGTCTTCGAACTTCTGAAATCTCAAGTCTCAAACTGTACTTCTCCTCGAAGTATGTAGATTACTGCCACGTGTCCTTTTGGATCAGACGGTTAAGGCTTACTTTGGGTCTTTACCCAGAGTCCATAGGATTACACCATGTCTTTTTTGGATCATATGACCCAGATTTACTTCGGACGATCTGATGCTTGAGATCTTCTTCAGACGATCTGACGACTGAGATATACTTCGGATGATCTGATGATCAAGAATTTATTTCGGCTTTCCAGGTCTCCGGGCTTCAGGAATTTCAAAACTCAAACTGACGCTCTAGATCACATGGCCTAGATTCACTTCGGACAATCTGATGCTTGAGATCTTCTTCGAGTGATCTGATGACTAAGATCTACTTCAGATGATCCGACGATTGAGAATGTATTTCAGCTCTCTGGGTCTCCGGGCTTCGGGAATTTCAAAACTCAAACTGACGCTCTGGATCAGACGAACCAGATTCTCTTCAGATGATCTGACGCTTGAGATCTTCTTCAGAAGATATGACGAATGAGATCTACTTCGGCTGATCCGACGGTCGAGAATGTATTTCGGCTCTCTGACTCTCTGGGCTTCGGGTATTTCAAATCTCAACTGGAAATTATTGAAGTGATTTCTCCGGAGCGTAACCTCCTCCTAACTTTAGACCTGAAACAAATGATGTTCGTTTGATCAAGATATTAGATCAATGAATCGATCTGTCTGCGATGCAGATTTGCCTTGGATTAAATCCAACGACTCTCCATATTTTCTTATCCTATCCTTCAATTTATTTCGATTCGACGACTGATGGAAATTCGGATAATCGAGATCTCAGATCTCAACACTTGCTTATACTGTCCTTCCACTTAAACCAATCCGACGACTGACGAAAATTTGGATAATCGAATTCTCAACCGTTTTGCCCCACTTTTCCTATCCTTCCACTTAAAGTGATCCAACAGTCGTGAGGACTCTCGAAGCAAATACATGATCAAGGATTTGATCCTGATCACATTTCTATACTGCGCTTTCCATTCTGATCTTTGATCTCTACATACTGTTCGCTTCTCCTCATGAGCTTATGCTTTTCCTATTTTCCATCGTCGTTGCTATTCTTTCCATCAATGACAAGCACACTCTTCTTGTAAGACATGCCAACATAGGTTTCATATTTTTTCTTTACTTTAGATTCATACTTTTAAATATACTTAAGTACAATATGGTGAGATATAATGGGTTGGGATTCAACATTAACTTTCCATATTGAAAGTATGTCTTCATTGTGGATGTTTAACATATGATCATTTCGAGCAGAGTTGTATGTTTTACACCCATGCTCATAAATTAATATGGTAGATGTAACACATAACTCCCATGGAAATTTATATAAGCATTTAGGGGGAAACTAGATTCACAATATTTTCTATCTTCTTGAACATGGTTAAGTAGTTCCCCATAGTATTGAATATGATTAGATGCAAATGTTTCTCTCTTGCTTAGAACACATGGATCATCAAGAATTGGGTGATAATATTGTAGATTCATATGGTATATATATCAAGGGTTATAATTTGTAACATATTTATCAAAGAAGATTTTGTGGCATTGACTTCATTTAGGCTCTCTCAATAACGTGTGTCCATACCAAGAGATTTTTCCAACCATATGAAACCATAAATATGGGCAAGCTGTTGAAGCCTTTTCAGCTTCGGGAGGCATTCCCACAAGAGGCCAAGGTGTAAGGGATGTGGGAATCATTGTTGGCACCAATTTATCCTTTTGTTTTAGTGGAATCGATCTTGGAATGAGGCTAGGGTCTCATGGGAAAGTTGACGGGCTTTGTGGGCTTATGTGGGGGTGCCACACCCAAAAAAATGATTAAAATATTCTAATCAATTGTTGAGTTTAGAAGGGGTTCCTAAAATCATTCATAATACTCCTATATAAGGAGAGGAAAGATTGTGACAAATAATAATGTGAAATAGTGTGATGATGGAGTTGGCATAAGTGAGTCTGCACTTGTGTGAAGGAGCTTGGTGTTTTCAACAAGTGAATTTCTATGACTATGGAAAATATGGCCTAGGGTTGAGGACTCTCTATTTCTTGTTGTTGGAAGGGAAATCACACTGCACGTGTGGGAGAGAGGCGACCACAAAAGGAAGAAACCGTACAAGTGGAGATAATTGTATGGAAGTGTCCGTACAGGTTTTTGTACATGTACGTGACTTGCAATGGGAATAATAACGTATGTACACGGGTTGTAGTGGGAACAATCATGCATGTATGCGGGTTATGGTAGGGACAATCACATACGTACGTATAGGGTTTCTATGTAGGATCATGTTCGTACATGATGATGTAAGGAATAGTACGCGTGACATCAATAGACTGTATAGGTGGTTTGCAATATATTTGTAAGTTGGGATTTGTCCCAGGAAGTTTGCTAGTATTTTGTAGCTTTGGAGGGACAAGGATGTACTCAGATTTGGTGATTTTTGTAAGCTGTTGAGAGGGCTAGTTTTTCCCTCAAAATTTATGAATTTGACAAAAGTTACCAATTTTTTGTGTGTGTATCTCATATTTGTTGATGATTCATTTATGATATTGTTGTTTCCACTGCTATATTTTCGGTCAATAATTTCAGTGTAAAATTTGTTCAGTGATAACATCTAGGGATTTATGTTAGCTCACTAGGAAGCAATTTTTAGATATGAAATTAGTCACATAGAGTTTCATGTGAAAGTTGACATGGTATCAGATCTTGGGGTTTGAAGAGAAGGGGATCATCTTGAGACACATTTTTGGCTACAACAATGGAGGATTGTTGTTCTTGTTCTGGGCAAGTCACAATGGTGAACACATTGAAGATTGAGAACAAGTTGGAAGGATAAACTAAATTCTGGGTTTGGAAGGCTAGGGTTCTCCTTCTATTGGAAGAAATTACCTCAAGGAGTTTGTTGAGGGTGTTTTTGCAAATCCTACCAATCCGCAAGAATTGGAAAATCACATGAAGAAGGAAGTGAAGGCCAAGCGGGTGTTGCTAGAATCCATAAAAGGATCACCTGATTCCTCACATTGCTGAGAAGGAATCTACCAGGGAAATGTATGCTTCTTTAGTAGGTCTATATAAAAATGGGAACACAAGAAGGGAGTTACATTTGAAGCACTAGCTTCAAGTTTTCAAGATGTTCAATGAAGACACAACTGTGAACTATCTTATGAATATCACACAGATCTGGGATCATATTCTGGCCATCAGTGATAATGTGGAGGATGTTGAGTTGGTGAATGTGGCATTGAGAGGTCTTCCTAGGTCTTGGGAGCCATTTGTAAAGGGCATCTATGCATGAGAGAAGATATCAGACTTTGATAGACTATAAAATAATTGTATTCAGGAGGAGACTCGCTTAGTCTCTAGGGATGATTTGGATGGTGTGATGAAGAGTAGCAACAAGGAGAACTAGGCCCTTGCAGCCCACACTAGGAAGGCAAGAATAGGTTCTCCATGCAGAATAATTTCTCCAGGGAGAAGGGATTCTCGTAAGAGAGAAGAACCTACAGAGATGAAATGAAAGAAGGATCTTAGCAAGATTAGATGTTTTGAGTGTCATGACTATGGTCACTATGCTTCACTATGTCCACACCAAAAGGGAAGGGGAAGAAGGAAGCATGAATCAACAACAAAGGTGTATGAGGTTGTAGACAGGTTCCAAAGGGAGTTCTTGTTTGTCTCCATCCTTTCAGGTATAGTATCTAGCAAGGGGACTTGGTTGGTGGATAGTGGAGACTCTTTCCATATGATAGGTGCACGAGAGTTATTTGACATTTTCAAAGAGACTAGCTCAGACTTTTATGTGGAGCTTGGTATGTGAGCCATGCATGCAGTATAATGATCTGGTATAATATCATTCTGATTGGAGACTACTGAGGTGTAGAGGGTGTCAAATGTGTTGTGGGTGCCATAACTCATAAGGAGTGTTCTCTCAGTCTCAGATATTAAATGGAAGATCTACCACATATTATTTCAAGATGGATAGGTGTTATTTGTGCCCATACGATCTAGATTCAAATAAGTAGTGGTTCTTGGAGTTAGAGAGAGAAACCTATATAGGCTGAGGGGATAACCTATGAGAGTTGTGGCCAACAATAGAAGAGAGACAAATGGGGAGGATCAGATGGATACACCAGTGGTGAGACATGTAGCTCCACCAATGGTGAGGCAGGAAACCCCACTAGTAGCACAAGTTCAGAGAGAGCAGGTAGCTCCACCAGTGGTATAGGCTCAGAGGGAGCCAAAGTTCATAGGGATTTAGCCCTCAGGATCAAGTGGGAAGGAGCAGCCTACCAAGACTGTTCATAGGAAGTTGGACTTCATGGGGAGTTAACATTCTTAGCAGGAGCATCACTCATCTAGAGGGAGTTCACCTTCATGGATAGGTGGAAGAGAGGAATCTTCTAGGCAGGTGTCATGGGTTGAGGAGGTTAGATAGGAGGCTCTGAAGAAGGAGGATTATAAGAACATTATATCCTCCATGGAGGACCCATTTTTTCGAGAACAATTTGCTTCAATGACCGAGGATGCATCCAATTAGGAGGATTGGAGAGCAGGATTTGCTTCAGTGACAAAGGGAGTAGTCAATCAGAAGGATTGAAGTGTAGATGAGCTAGCAGACCTGGTATGGGAGATAGAGATACTTCCTAGTGATGGAGGATGGAATGCCTCCCTCACTAAGAAGGAGTGTTGAAACTTTTGTAGCTTCAGGAGGCATTCCCACAAGAGGCCAAAGTGTTAGGAATGTTGGAATCTTCGTTGGCACCTGTTTAGCCTTTCATTTCAGTGAAATCCACCTTGGAATGAGGCTAGGGCCTCATGGGAAAGTTGATAGACTTTGTGGGATTTTATGGGGGTTCCACACCCACAAAGAGGATTAAAATATTCTAATTAATTGTTGAGTTTAGAAGGTTTTCCTAAACTTAATCATAAGAATCCTATATAAGGAGAGGAAAGATTGTGACAAATCATAGTTTGAAATTGTGTGATGATGGAGTTGGCATAAGTGAGTCTGCACTTGTGTCAAGGAGCTTGGTGATTTCAACAAGGGAATTTCTCAAACTATGGAAAATCTAGCCTAGGGTCAAGGACTCTCTATTTTCTGTTCTTGGTAGGGAAATCACACCACACGTGTGGGAGAGGGAGGCAGCCGTAGAAGGAAGAAAATGTATGAGTGGAGTGAATTGTATGAAAGTGTTAGTACATGTACACGAGTTGCAGTGGGAACAATCACATATGTATGCGAGTCATAGTTGGAATAGTCACATATGTACGCAGGTTCCAATAAGAACAATCACGTACGTCCATACAAAATTTCTAGGCAAGAGCATGTCCATACAAGATGACTTCAAAAATAGTACGGGTGATGTCAACAGGTCATACAAGTGGTCAGCAACATATTTGTAAGTTGGGATTTGTATGGGTAAGTTTGCTGATATTTTGTGGTTTTGGAGGAACAAGGTTGTCCTTATATTTGGTGATTTTTGTATGCTATTGAGAGAGCTGGTTTTGCCCTTAGAAATTTTGAATTTGACAAAATTTAGAAAACATAAATTTTGTGTCTCATATGTGTTGATGATTCATCTCTGATCTTGTTGTTTCTGCAACTATATTTTCAGTCAATAATTTCAGTGTAAAATTGTTTAGTGATAACAACTAGGGTTTACTGTTAGCTCACTAGGAAGCAATTTTCAGATATGAAATTATTCACATAGAGTTGCATGTGAAAATTAACACAAACCCTCCATGCTTCCATTCATACTTAGAGAAATAAGACTTATAACAAGGCGTGTGTGAAGGAAAGTTTTCTTCAGTGAAAAAGAGAGTGGGAACTAGGGTTAGATGCATGTCCCAACCAATATTATTTTCCTTAGAGGTGTTTTTATTGAATATCTTCAAGAAAAAATATGAATCGATGTACATGTATGGAGTTGCCAAATGTGGGTTTGTTATTTTATTTTTAATTCTTCGACAATGATGCTCAATTGTATTATATAGAGGTTTCTCAAACATTAACTTGTGCAAATAATTCCATTTGGTTTCTACTACACTAAGTGTAATGAACAATGTTCGGTGTCCTAGTTGTATGATTATATATGCCTATTTTTTCCTAGATTTGTTCCAGAAATATCTTGTTGCACAAAGAGAAAAGTTGAAGCACATAACTTGTTCTACAAGTTTATCATCAAGCAAGTGTTGAAAGTAATGGCCTAGGTTTACAAATATTGTTGGTAAATTGTCCTCAATGTTTTTCTTCACAAAGATGACAAACATTTCTTGGCTTCAATGGAACATCATAAGGATGTACATGAAATAACAGAAATTGGGGTATCCACCAATTTTTTTATCACTGTACCTCAACAAGTGCAAAGTAAAATCTTGCATTTCAATTTCTTTAATTCACATTTGTTTGGGCATGGTAGCCCCTACTGGGAAGAGGGTGGAGAAAACCATGGAAAAAAGTCTTGACGTGTTGGATTCATTAACAGGTGACAAGACAACAAGCAACATTTAATGGGATTTAGGGACGTGTTATGTGTATTGTAATTAGCTTCTTATTTATTCTTCTTTTCTACACACATTTGATAAGGTGGATACAAAAGATGATGATTGTTGGCCTTGTGGGTTGATAGAGTCATTAGAGTTTCCATATAATTCTACATTCATTTTTTGTGGGTCTTGAGTATTAGTGTTGACACGAAAAATCCTAGGAGATATATTTGTAGGTTCAACAAATAAATTACCTTGAGTTAATTGCCCAGAGGATATTGATTTTTTAAGGGGATAAATGGGGGGAGAAGGAATATTGTGGCTAGGTTAAGTTAGACATCTAGTTGTTATAAGGATCATCTACTGACTTGTTTTCTAACATTGTTAATCTGTAAAATTTCATGGATATTCTACTAGAACAATTCATCACAACAGATCTTGAAAATTTTTGCAAACTCTTTGTTACAAAGTGTTTAACTTAAAATTGATATTTGATATCACTAGCTTTGCACTCAAACTATTGAAACAAGATGAGACTGAAATAAAGAAGCTAAAACAAATAACACAACATCCACACAAATATCACCATATTTACCCTAGGAAAGCCAATATGGGAAAACCTGACCAAAAGGTGAGGACTATGCCTTGCTCTTTTCTTTTTAGATATGAAATGAAAATATAAAGAAATATGAACTCACTATGGAGTTACATTGACACTATGGCATGTATGGCTATTATAGCATCTTCTACTTCCTCTTTTATAGTCCTATATCACACTCCCTTGCTCGAGTCAATTATGAAATAATAAATCAATACGACAAGAATGGACCACTTTCCTTCCCTAGCAACCTCATATTTAACATGTTCTAATAGATTTTTAGGGTTAGGGTTAGGGTTTTTTCATGCCTCAACTCCCTATTAAGGTTAGGGTTTTGAACCCTCTAGAATATTCTTGAAATTTCACATGTGGATCACTCCACATGTGTGAGTGATGGGAGCTAACATGGCATCCCCTTGGTACCATGGTGTTCAATACTATAGGTCAACTTGTGGGAGGCAAAATTTCCGGCACACTTACTTATACTGAGAGGGGGTTGAATCGATATAAGTCTATTTGTTATTTTCAAAATATTTTCTTACAGTATTTATCAATGTATTTCTTTACCAACTATATATACACAACCATACAATCCACAACACACAGAGATTTATAGTGGAAACAAAAATGGGAGAAAACCACAATATAATTCTTTCATAAAATCATGTAGGCATCAACCTACTGTTACAATGCTCGGATGCACCAACCTATAGGAGACACCAATATCCTCTCCCGAGTACCAACTCAGAATTAATGTTTGCATGTACCAACCTGGAGGAGACAACAATCCCCTTGAATGAGGAACAAATCATTTCTCCCTGTAGGAACCAACATACAGTTGCTATATTCATAGGCACCCACTTGCAGGAGACACCAATCCCCTTAGATGAACACCAAATCAACACTGCCTATAGATACCAATTTGACTAGAAACATCAATATCCTCAAGTTGTAAACACTACCAGATTAATTCTTTCCTTCAAATTTTCATCTACACAAAACTACACCTCTCTCTCTGCTGTCACAGTTCACAATATGTATAGATTCAAAAGTTCATTTTTGTCCTTGCACCTCCCAACCTTCCTAACATTATATTTCTTTTGTTCTCTAGCATCCTCGAGCCTTAGAGCATCATAACTTCTCTTCCCATGACTCACACTTCACACACTTCTGTTCTTCCATAATTCTTCACACACTTGAACTGGATTTGAACATCATTATTTATACAAAACATACACCCAAAGGTTTTTCCACATATCCATAGAATATTTTTTTTGGGGTCAACTCTAATTCCTTGTCTTCCTTCAAGTCAGGCTATCAAAACACCTGCACGAAAACTGGTCTCAATATCCTTCTACTGCATCTGATCTGTTCATGTGCTCTTATCGCTTAGAAGCTGTCAGATCTTTCCTCAGATTAATCCTCAACCATAAATCTGATCTCCTTCACATTGAGACCATCGAATTACCCTCGAGACCTTAATCTTCAACCATACTCCCTCAACATTCAACCACCATTGGATCTAGATTTTCATTCAATTTCCACCGTCAATTTATTGATTGCGTTCATCGGGACCACTGGCTCTATTAGGTCCCTGAGTTATTCAGATATCAGCCTATTGAACTCTCATTGGCCCTTGGATTCCCCTTCGTTAGAACCCATCCACTTTTAAACAACTCCACTCCGACCAGAGCCTCTTCAATGACATGTATTCTGATAGCTGTCAGATATTGTTCTCAAATAAATCATGTCCATTGATCTATTCTCTACCTATCAAAACACACAATGCAACCATAATGAAAAACAACCATCTGATCTTCCCTTGATTAGATCTCAACCATCGATCTATTCTTCTATAGCATATCAAGACCACTTGGTCTTTATCACACAACCACTGTCTGATCATATATCAAGTTGATCTCCACCATCAATTTGTCTTGATGGATTCACCGTTGGTCTAAGACATATTTTTTCTTTATTTTAAACTTCTGCGACCTCCAAATTACACCCTCAAGTTTTGTTGTACTCATATTTCACCTATACTTAGACACATTTCCAAGAATTTCTCTGTGGGTCTAAGACATATATTTTCATACTTCCATGACCTCTAGAATGCACCTTTGCATTCCGCTGTAATTAATTTGCACCGATACTTAGAAACTTTTCTAAGTATTTCACCTTGAGTCTACAAGACATCATGAGCCATCTAATCTCTCACCCTCTGGACCGTCTGATCAATGACAAGTAGAAACCTCCTGAGCCATCGAATCTGTGAAAAGTGGTGACCTCTTGGGCCATCTAATCGATTCTTAGTAGATTTTGACATCTCACCATAGGTCCACGAGACATCTCCATACTTAGTCATTTCCTCGTCTTACTGCAAGTCCACGAGACATCTCCATACTTAGTCATTTATTCATCTTATCATGGGTTTGCAAGACATCTCCATACTTATTCTATTTTCGAAGTCTCACCACAGTCTGTGGTTTCACACTCATTTCTTAACATACTCCCGATTTTCTGTCGTGCTCACTATCTCTGCGATATCTTGATACTTATCCATTTTTTGAGATATTTGTGTTGATGTTGCAGATGAGGTGGCTACCATGTGGGTATATTCTTCTATACTAGATGACATGGCATCGACACATGTTCTGACATGTGGTATTATACATGGAATCTACATATTTTCTTGTTATAGTACTGACGTGGACTCCTTCTGATGTGGAACTGATCTGACTGGACACGTGGTGCTGATGATGTGGAGCTGACCCATCAGGTATCGGGCCCTAATATTTGTGTTGTAACTAAAATTGATTCGTAATTACTTTACAAAAAGAATGTAATTTTTTCTCCAATCATTACTTAGCTCATTCAACCTATTTAATTATTAATTTTAAATACTAATTTTTTGAATTGATTGAACTCAGATCTAGCCATACATAAAAACACGAAACAAATGATCATGATTGACTCTCATGTATCAAGTTACAATCACAATAATCACACCTTTATACCCGACAAATTTAACAATCTCAAATTAATAAGATCGACGACTCTAATCAAATTTGGGTCTAAACTTGATCACTAGTTAACGAATACTTACGCTCCCAAAAATCCCGACGGATATGCAAAATTTAATCTAACAGTGCAATATCTTTTCAGCATTTAAGTTGCACAAACATTAAAGGATTTTATAATATCTGAACTAATTAGACATTGACATGTGGATCCCACTTACCATTTAAGGCATATTACAAACCATTTATTGAAAGCTCACATGTTCGCGACTTTAATTACATTAACTCTGCATGTGCTGGTTGTTAAAACAATACTAATTACGTAAAAGGTGGTAGATTAGGTTATTATTCTCTTGGAAGAGTTTGCAAAATGAGCTCTGCTACTGATAAAATATTATGCTCACCATTTTTACTAGGTAAAGGTAAGAAATCAAAACCCATTTTCATTTTTTGATTTTAAAGCTCATACAGTGAAACAAAGAACATTATGCTAGCTAGAAAGAAAAATATTTTGCAAGAATTATCAGAAGAGGAATACTAGATTATTAGTGATGTCTTAGCTGATGTTTATGATACAAAAATGAGTCCTGAATATTCTGTTCAAGTCACCAAGCTTATCAATCAGGGGCATACAAAAAACTCTGAATATTCATGGCTCTATAAGAGTCATCTCTTTGAAACTCTCATCCATCGTGTTTATAGTGAACTTGAGCTTGTTCAGAATTTCACAAAAATCTATAATGCAGAGAGTCATTATATTGATTTGGATGATGGCATGAGGGATATCTGCTTTATATCCCCTGAAAATATAGCTAAAATGTTGAACTTACCTCTGGGTGATTCTCTTATTTGAGATCGACCTATTAAAAAGGTTGAAGGTTGGTCAACGGAAAAAATAAATACAATTATACAAAAGTTTACCATTGACCCTTTATATACTTTAAATGAATTTCCGATTAAGATAGAAGTATGTTCTCCCATGGACAAACTTATGGTATCGGTCATAACTTCTATGCTTTTATATGTTGATGACACCTTAATTGATGAAGTTACTCTGGTTATTATGGATGAGATTATAGATGATGAAAACGGGTCCAAATTTGATTATCCAAGGTTTCTTTCCCATGCCATTCATTTTCAATTAGAATCATCCAAAGGATTGAAATCATTTAGGTATCAATCTTATCTTTTCTTTCTAGTGTTATTTTCTTAGTCCGAATTTTATGAAAAGAAAGGTCTCAAATTGGTTAAGAAAGATGAAGCTAGAAATGAACTCCCTGTCACAAAATGGAGTTTTGTTTTAACAGTTTCTAAAGTAGAAGACGAGTTTCTACAATTTTCTAATCAATTTCTATTTAATACATATGACTTGTTCATTGGACATGAACCTCCTAGAATGCCTTTTTATTATTAGCAAAAGTTACAATTACACCCTTTTCTAAGAGTAGGTAATTGGTTCCTTTTCAAGGATTTCACTATAATTATAATTTATGGGTTTGAATTAGAGCCTTATCAATTACCTGTTTATATTTATCCCATATTATTTTCCTTAGAATATTCTAGACAAAGGTTAATCACTGATCAATTGAATTTTGTCTCTAAGAACAAAAGGTTTCTTTCTCCTTACCTACAAAAAATTCTAGTTTTCTTATTAAAAATAGATCACAATTGATCATATAAATAAGTTGTTGATGTTCTACAACTGGAAAAAAAATATATCATGGAAGTTTGATCCCTATCATATTATCTCTGAACAACAGAAGAATGTTGGATGACATGTTTATCAACATTGTCCAAATACTGCTATTGAAATGACAGCTAATAAGAACATCTTGCAAGAGGTGCAAAATGTTTTGATTATGTGGAATTTAATCATCAATACTAGGATGAAAAAAGAATAGCAGCCAAAGGTTGCAGTAAAGACTGGAACATAGATTCACTCTATTGGTATTGAGTGTATGATCATCGGAGAGAAACAATCAACAAATATCAATGAACTGAATATTACAATGGGAGAAACTGAAGCAGATACTCCAGAAAAGAGGGAAATCAAACGAAGAAAGTTGACAAATACAACCAATGAAGAGGCTGAAGAAGTGCAAGAAGATATCTTAGATCAAAGTAATTCTGTTCTTGGAGAATTGGAAGGAAATAAATTAGAAGGTCCGTTGGTCATGGTTTCTTCTAGTTTACCTATACAAAATGAACATAATTTGTCCTTACTCATTTAGGATAACACCTTTCTTGACAATCAAGAATTTTCAGGACCAAGATTTATAACCTCAATTAATGTGAAAAATAATCAATTCAATCTTCTGGTTATGCAACCAGATTCAAACAAAGTTATTGGATTGACATAATACAAGACTACTTCAGTTGAAGTAGATTTGACTCAAGTTAATGATTTTGATTTAGTTGAATGGCATAAACAGTCCAGTGAGATTGTTGCTAGAAGAATGATGCAATCATCAGTGAATGAAAGGAAAATACAAGGTGTATTAGTTAAACTATCTCAACAATTAAGTAATGAGAAAACAATCAATAAAATCAAAGAAAATAAAGTTAGGGAATTGGAAGGATAAATTGCATCTCTAACTGATGGAAATAAAGCAACCAGAAATTTCAAAGCTATTCTAGATGAAAAATAAAAGGAGATAAGAAGTCTAAAATCTCGTGTTATGATCCAACGCCTTAAAAAAGATAAAATGTCAATAATTATAGTCCACTTCAAGGGGGGATCCTCCTTTTATAATATATACACTTTAGAATACAATATCAGATGAGATAAGATCATCCTAATACTAGATCTCCTTGATATATATATATATATATATATATATATATATATATATATATGTCAATTGGGTCTAGCCCGAGTGGTTTGTGCTGCAGGGTGTTATCCCCCCCACTCAGGTTCAATTCCCTCAAGTGACATGTTGAGATCTTAACTGAGTGAAGAGGATTCGACTTTCTACAAAATGTGGTTTACCCTGGGTACCATCCTCGAAATGAGGGAAGTTTCTGGCGGGTTTCCCCATGCAATTTTCTGAGTAATATAGATATATATATATATATGAGATAAAGGGGTACAATTATAATGAAAGGGTGCAATGAAGTGCTCTAGCCGACCTACTATAAATGTAATAATTCAATATCTAGGGATTAATAAGGGTTTTTATACATAACACGGGGCTTTGTCTAGGGATTAACATGCCCCTCTCCCTTGAAACAAGTGTTGTCCTCAACACTTGATTAACCACATGTGCTTCTTTACAAAGATCTCTTCTTCCCATGTTGCCTCTTCCACTAGTAGGTTCTTCCATTTGACGAGGTACTCTGTAATTGCTCGATTTCTTAGATGCTTAATTCTTGTTTCAAGGATTGTTTTTATCTCTAGTATGATTTTCCCTTCTTTATTAATCTCAAGTAAAATATTTTGGGTTGGGATCTTGTTACCGATGACCTTCTTTAAGAAAGAAACATGGAATAATGTATGTACATGTGAAGATGGAGGAAACTCCAATTTGTAAACCATACTTCCAATCCTTTGTGAAACCTTGTAGGGGCCATAATATTTGGGTGCTAATTTAATGTCCTTCTTTTGTTGCTTGAGGGAAATGTGTTTGTATGGTTGTAGCCTTAGAAATGACCAATCTCCCACTTCAAATTCCCTTTCACTGTGATGTTGATCTGCTTGTTGTTTGATCCTATTTTGTGCCATAACCAAGTTGTCCTTCAATAGTTTGAGGACCTCTTGTTGGTTACCTATGTGGTACTCCATTGCTTGAACCTTTGAATTCCCTTTCAAGGGTGATGTGATGGCTGGAGGATGATATCCATAAAGTGCGAGAAATGGGGAAATTTTTGATGAAGTATGGAAGAATGTGTTGTACCACCATTCTACCAAGGGAAACCACTTGATCCATTGTGTCTGTTTATTCAATGCAAAGCAACAAAGATATCCTTCTAGACATTTATTCACAATCTCAGTTTTTACATGAGATTGAGGGTGGTAAGATGAGATATGAGCCAATTGAGTACCCAAACAAGAAAATAATTTAGTCCAAAAATTTCCCGTGGAAATTGGATCTCTGTCAGTTACAATAGTCTTGGGGACTCCATGTAGCTTTTGAATTGTTCCCACGAATGTTGTAGCTACTATACTTGCTTTAAAAGGATGAGAAAGAGATAAAAATCGGGCATACTTTTTTATTTAATCCACTACTACCATGATGACAGTCTTTCCTTCGGATTTGTGTAATCATGTAATACAATACATTGAAACTTCTTCCCAATGTTGGCTTGGTATAGCTAATGGTTGCATGAGACTTGGATTCTTGATTGTCTCTCCCTTATTCTATTGGTAGACCAAACATTCAGACACAAACTTTTGAACATCATTTTGAAGACATTCCTAGAAACAATCCTTCTTGATCCCGTGGTATGTTTTCAAGAATCCTGAATGTCCCCCTATAGGAGAAGTGTGAAATTCTAGAAGGACCTTCTGTTTGAATTGGGAATTCTTACATAAATATAGGTAATCATGATACCATATAAAATCATTCTTCCATACAAAAATATCTACCGAACTGGGGTCCTCATGTAGTAGTTGAATGATCTTGCATACCTTTTGATCTTTCTTCCATTCTATCCTTGCTTCTTCTACCTAATCAGATTGCGGAATAGATATAGCACATAGTGAACCTTCTATTCTTCTTCTTTCCTAGAAAGGGAATTTTCCACAACATTATGTTTTCCTCTTTTGTAGATAGTTTCAAAGTCATAACCCAACATCTTTGTAACCCATTTTTGTTTCTCTTCTGAAGATAATCATTGCTCCAAGAAGTACTTCAAACTATCATGGTATGTTTCTACTTTTAAGTGTCTTCCTATTAGGTAAGGGCGCCATTTTTGAACTGCATGTATGTATTATGGCCAACATTACTTTTTCATAAATGGGTTTGACTAAAGTTGGATGCTTTCAAAGGAAAGGGGCCTTCCTTCTTGCATTAAAACTACACCAATTCCATAGACCGAGGCATCACACTCCACAATAACTGTTTTTGTAAAGTTAGGTGTGGCCAAGGCGAGAGTTGTACAAATAACCTCCTTAAGTTTTTCAAAATCTTTGGTTGCTTCTTCAGTCCAAGAAAATGCTTCCTTCTTTTATAATGTTGCTAGAGGTGCTACTATTTGATCATAGTTCTTGAAAAACTTGTGCTAATATCCTGTCAATCCTAATAATCCTCTAAGTTTCTTCAAGGTTTTGGGAATTGGCCATTACCTCACAGCTTTAATCTTGTTAGGGTCCACTTTTACACCTTCATGAGATACAATATGACCCAAATATTCCACTTCTTGAACCCAAAAGCCACACTTGGAAGGCTTTGCATAAATTTGTTGCTCTTCCAATAGTTATAATACTCTATCAACATGTTGCACATGATCTTCCCAAAATTTGTTGTAAATTCATATGTCATAAAAAAATACTAACACAAATTTTCTAAGGAAGCGATTGAAAATAGAATTCATCAAGCTTTGAAATGTTGAAGGTGCATTAGTAATTCCAAATGGCATAACCAAAAACTCATAATGACCTTAATGTGTTCTAAAATTTGTTTTAGGAATGTCTTCCTACCTCATCCTGATTTGATGATATCTCGAACGAAGATCCAACTTAGTAAATAATTTTTCTCCATGCAATTCATATAATAATTCATCAATGATGGGGATAGGAAACTTATCTTTGATGGTCATTTTGTTGATCTGTCTATAATCTAGACACATACACCATGGCCATCCTTTTTTGTAACCAACACTATTGGTGGAGAGAAAGATATTTGGCTATGTTGAATGATTCCGACCTCTAACATTTCCTAGATCATGCACTCAATATCACTCTTCTATGCATATGGATACCTGCAGGGAATAATGTTAGGTGGTACACTTCCTGGTTGCAAATGAATAACGTGGTCACTATCTTGAGCAGGAGGAAGACCCTTAAGCATTTCACCAAATACCTTGGAATGATTGTTGATAATTATTTGGAGATCTGATGGAGTAGGGGCTATAGATGTTGGAACATCAAGTAAGCAAAATTGTGCAATTACACCTTGGAGTCCCTTTTTGAGTAATTTTTCCATACTATTAGAGCTTATCACTTTAGAGGGTTTCCCTTGGATAACTCTAAGTTAAATTTGCTTCCCATCTAAGGAAAATTTCATGAAAATATATTGAAAATTAAAGGCCACTATTCCCAATGATTGTAACCATTGGACCCCTAATAAAAAATCAACACCACCCATTTGGAGGAAAATCATGAGGCTATCCAAAAAATAATCCCCCATGTTGAGATTAATACTATGGAAACTCCCTGAACAATTTATGGTACCTCTATCTGCAATCATTACTTGAAATTTTCATGCAGGATATACAAAGCAATTGAGATCTTTTGCTATCCTATAATTGATGAAATTATGGGTACTACCAGAATCAATCAACATGACTACCTTTTTCTTTTTGATGTATCCTTGTATCTTGAGGGTTTTTGGAGTATTGATGCCGACCAATGAATGATAAGATATTTTTGGAGTAGTCTCTGCTATATATGGATCTTGTGGTGGTTCAAATTCTTGATCTTCTTTCTCTTCATAGCCTATGCAGAATAATTAGTCCTTTTTCTCTTCTTTCATCCATTTGTTGAGGTGTTAACCTTTTCGGTTGAGGTATACTTGTCTTATGAACCCCAAAATGATCTCTGCTCCATGTGTGTGAAACAATGGTAGACTTGTGTGTAGCCTTATGCTTGTCTTGAATATGACGATCAAACTGCATAACTTCCATAACATTTTTAGGGTGTCTTAAGAAAAGATCATGTTTAATGTCCCGTTTTAATCCACCCTTGTAAGCTTGCAACAATTGTTCATCACTTATGTCATCCACCGTTGTGGCCAATACCTGAAATTCTGAATTATAATCTTCAATATCCCCTAAGTGCTTGATTCTTGTCAATTGACTAAAGTAGTCATGTTCCCAAACTTTCCCATACTATGCTTCCAAGTCTCTTGTAAATAAGCCCTAAGTATATTGATAAAAAGGGGGATGCCTTTTTACTATCCATTGGTACCATTCATATGGTTTTATCTCAAAGTTCAAAGTTTCTATGTGCATCCTTTTCTTATCATCCATAATATTATGTATTTCAAAATATTGCTCTATTTGGTTCACCAAGGTAAAGATCTTTGTTCCATCAAAATTATTTAATTCAATCTTGGGAAGGTTGAATTTAGTACCCCCACCATAATTAACTCCATTATTAGAGTTAAATCCACTTGAAAATTTCTTATTGTCAACAGGTTGTTCAACATGACTACTACCTTTATTTTCATGGGTTCCTGACATTTTGATATCTCCTTTATGGAGTTTTTCATCTAGAGTCTGAACGATCAGGGAAGACATGGAATTTTGAAATTCCTTCATATTGTGTTTCTTCCTTATTTTCATCCATATTCTTTTTCTTGTAATTCTTGTTTTCTTCCATCTTATTATCCATTTCAATGATCCTCTTTTCCATCTTGGGATAAATCTCGTCGATTTCATCTTGAGTCATGGTTGAGATTTTTGGAGGTTTAGCTGGTGAGGTAAATTTCAAAGGAGCCTTTGGATCCATGTGAGAAAAAAATAATTCTCCTCTTTTTCCTTTTTATTACAAATTTTGAATCACAAAAAATAGATCTTCCAATAAAAAGTTATGCCGATTGTAAGTTATGTACCTTTTGAGCCCTTAATTTGGAGTTTGTCCTCCTAGCCAACCTTCCTTCTGATGTAATTCTGAAATTTCAACCCATATGAGTCTAAAATTTCAACTTGTATTACTCCAAAATGTCTTCTTTTGAATGCCATAGGTCTGTTCTAAATTGGATGTGCCAAGTGGAAGTTAGGGCAAATTCCCCACACCTTGCTGAATTTTGGACTTTCCGGGGAAGCGAACTTGTACAACATTACACACACACAATATTTGATACCCAATTCTAAATATTGTACCAGAAATATTACTACCTTTCCTCATTCCAATGCAACTGGTCACACTCAATTTGGATCCTTTTTGAAGAATATATGACTATTTTACCCGAAACACCTGTTTGAGACTAGTTAATAGGACTAGTCAGATACCCTATCTTCCATAGGGTGTATCTCTGAAAGTATGATGAACTAGAAACTAAAATATTTACCATAGATACCTTGATATGTCCTCTGAATAACCTTGATTTTTTTTGGTTTGAATCGTTCTAGAAAAAAACGTTATAGCGAAAATTATAAGATAACTTTCTTGGAGAATAAAAACCCTAGGATCAATGAGCTTTGATACCAAATGTTATGATCCAACACCTTAAAAACGATAAAAAGTCAATAATTACAGTCCACTTCGATGGGGGAACCTCCTTTTACAATATATACAATATCATCGTGGTACAATTGTGATGAAAGGGTGGAATGAAGGGTTCTAGCCGACCTAATAGAAATGTAATAATTCAATATCTACGGATTAATAAGGGTTATTATACATAACATGGGGATTTGTCTAGGGATTAACAAATCGGTTGAAAATTCCTCATTTTTAACTAACAGAATCAAGAGAATTAATTGAATCATATCAAGCAAGGGACAAAGTCAACTCAGAGAATGTTGCTTTGAAAGAAAGTGTGACAACTCTGAGTAAATAAATCACTGAGTTGAAATTAGAGAAAGAGAGTTTCTCGAAAAAGTTTTTGAAGAAGTGCATAAAGGAAGTTAGGTTCATGATTCCTTTTCAATGTCACCCAAAGCCATTTCAAGCTCAACCACAAACTCACAAGAAAATAACCTGCAGAAGGAAAAGTATGTTGTTAAACTTGAAGAAAAATTGGAAAGGAAGACTCATAAATTGAATATTCTAATTAAAGAAAAATAAATCCTAAGTAAGATCCTTGAAGATACTTTAGAACAATTTGCTTGAACAAAACACTTAGTTGAACCCAAAAAATTATTATGGGACCATATTATCCAAGTTATGGAACAATTCAGGACTGAATTGGAAATATATCAGTTCCGTGAAACAATAACCATAAAAATGCATAGTTAGATATCAACAATCATCTATCTGAGATTGAAAAGAATATGCCTCATGCAGAAATTATTATTGAGTTTATCAATTCTCTTTCTCATCAAGAATTGAAATATTTGTTGATTAATGTTGGTTGTCATTGATGTCAACCCTTGAAGAAAGCCCCGTAGCACAAAGGCTTGGGTAATGGACCCAATATTGTTTGATGTAAATATGACTCATTATTTTTTTTTCATGGTTGATAAGAAGTAAATATGGATGAACTCCAAAGTGGCCCCCTTATGGTGAAATCCCTCACGGGAAGACGCTTTATGGAGTAAGAGAACCCATGCTTAATTGTGGAATAATGAGATGAAGGAAAGTGATTTTGTCAGGGAAAATATCCTATATGGATAGTGCTTGTCATTTCATTTCCGGTGGTATGTGGAACGTCACATAATTCCTCACGGTTAGAAAGTTATGGCCATGAGAAGTTGGAGACCCCAGGTTTGGGTAATGGACCCAAGTTTGTTTGATGGGTAACGGTATGAGTTATGATATATTTTCAGATAATAATATTCTATATGGATATTACATGTCATGCCATTTCTGGTGGTATGTATAATGTCACATAACTCCTCACGGTTTGAGATTTATGGCCTTACGAAGTTGGAGGACCCTCATATGTCATCTAGAA
The DNA here is from genome assembly GCA_032191745.1 of Picea mariana. Lineage (NCBI taxonomy): Eukaryota > Viridiplantae > Streptophyta > Pinopsida > Pinales > Pinaceae > Picea > Picea mariana. Next base: position 678,589 of record JASDQU010099899.1, on the reverse strand, counting down.
GCCCCAAAAGGTCAAAGTAGTCAAAGTGGTTTAAGAGATTTTAAAAGGTAAATAATAAAGTGAAGTGATGAGTGTATTATAATTCAAATTGAATACAAAATAAATTATTTCAATAATAAATTTAATGGAGAAATTAGAAGTGGACCCAACCCTAAAATAAGGAAAGTGGGCCAAGTGACCTAGAAGATGTTTTTAAGGAAGCTACTTGGAAAGTATAAATAAGAGGCAAGGTTCTCTCATTTGAATCACAATTGAGAATATTGAATATCTATATGTGTATGAGGTAACCAAGGATATCTAAACTGGAATTCTGAGTGAAGGTGAAGAAAAGAAGGCCGAAATGCAAGGAAGGATAAATTCTTTTGATGGTGCTTTCTAAGGTATGTTATTTATAGGTCATCTCACCATTTTCGCTATAAATTTTTTTCTATAATGATTCAGACCACAAAATGGCTATGAAAGTGAGAAAACATATCCAAGTATCTGTGGAAAAAAATTCATATTGTGGGTCGTTGTATTTTGGGAGTTACACTCCATGGAAAATAGGGTTTGTGGCCAGTCCTGAAACTAGTCAAAATCAGGTGTTTCGGGTAAAAACGTCATAACTTCTTCATAACAGATCCAAATTCAGTGAGACCAAATTTTTTAGTTAGGGTATAGTCTTTATTATTCTTTATAATATTTTTATATCATTTCATCAAATATTTTGTGCGGGGCACACTCTACAAGGCCGCTCTCTAGAATAAGCCAGAATTCAGCAAGGTATGCCATTTTTGCTATAACTCCTTTTTTGAGAGGTTCCAAGTAGTGAAACTTGGAGGAATTTCATCAAACACACTGAATAACATTGTATATCAGTTTCAGATATTTATACATTACAGGCTCAAAGTTATGATTACTTCAAGTTAGGGTTGTTGACTAATCCAAAACTAAGCATGTGAGACTAAAGAAAAGTTTGATGAAAATGCTAGTCTCTTGTTTTTAAAGTTAAGAAAGGTTTGCAGGAATGTGATCATATACACCAGGTCTATTACAGAGCTACAAAT
>JASDQU010099899.1:659763-677523 GCA_032191745.1 Picea mariana | reverse complement strand
AAAGTGAAGTGATGAGTGTATTATAATTCAAATTGAATACAAAATAAATTATTTCAATAATAAATTTAATGGAGAAATTAGAAGTGGACCCAACCCTAAAATAAGGAAAGTGGGCCAAGTGACCTAGAAGATGTTTTTAAGGAAGCTACTTGGAAAGTATAAATAAGAGGCAAGGTTCTCTCATTTGAATCACAATTGAGAATATTGAATATCTATATGTGTATGAGGTAACCAAGGATATCTAAACTGGAATTCTGAGTGAAGGTGAAGAAAAGAAGGCCGAAATGCAAGGAAGGATAAATTCTTTTGATGGTGCTTTCTAAGGTATGTTATTTATAGGTCATCTCACCATTTTCGCTATAAATTTTTTTCTATAATGATTCAGACCACAAAATGGCTATGAAAGTGAGAAAACATATCCAAGTATCTGTGGAAAAAAATTCATATTGTGGGTCGTTGTATTTTGGGAGTTACACTCCATGGAAAATAGGGTTTGTGGCCAGTCCTGAAACTAGTCAAAATCAGGTGTTTCGGGTAAAAACGTCATAACTTCTTCATAACAGATCCAAATTCAGTGAGACCAAATTTTTTAGTTAGGGTATAGTCTTTATTATTCTTTATAATATTTTTATATCATTTCATCAAATATTTTGTGCGGGGCACACTCTACAAGGCCGCTCTCTAGAATAAGCCAGAATTCAGCAAGGTATGCCATTTTTGCTATAACTCCTTTTTTGAGAGGTTCCAAGTAGTGAAACTTGGAGGAATTTCATCAAACACACTGAATAACATTGTATATCAGTTTCAGATATTTATACATTACAGGCTCAAAGTTATGATTACTTCAAGTTAGGGTTGTTGACTAATCCAAAACTAAGCATGTGAGACTAAAGAAAAGTTTGATGAAAATGCTAGTCTCTTGTTTTTAAAGTTAAGAAAGGTTTGCAGGAATGTGATCATATACACCAGGTCTATTACAGAGCTACAAATTATATTTGTATGATGAAATTGATGAGGGATTTTGGTTGTGGTACATGTTGAGTACATGGTTGAGATAAGTAGTTGATGAGTTGGTCACATACATGAGGTGTAGAGTTGATGATGTTGGTACATATTAATGAGTCATAGTTGATGATTAGTTGACACATGATTGGTACATACTTGGTACATGGTTGGATGCACTTGTTTATGGTACAGGTTGATTATAGGTTGGTGCATGGTTGATGCATTTGTTTATGGTATAGGATGATTACAGGTTGAGGTACATGTTGATGCATGGTTTAGATTTATTGGTACAGGTTTACAACGGTATATCTCACAGTGATAGTGTGGCAATGTTTCCATCATTATACTTCTACTTCAGGGTGGCAGGATGGGGAAAGGACAAGTGGTAGTAGCCACCTTCCGATTGTAGTCGAAGAACATTGGGGGTTGTATCCTCCTTCTCGTTGTAGCCAAGGAATTGGGGAGTTGGAGCTTCCCTCAGGTTGTAGCCTGAGAAACTAGGGGGTTGGAGCTTCCTTCCAGTTGCAACTGGAAAACAAAGGAAGTTGGTGCTTCCAATGATGTAATTCTTCAAGACATATAAGAAAAACCATTCCGTGGTTTTCTCCTGATTTGGGTTTCCACGTAAAACACTGGTGTACTGTGTATGTGTGTGATTGTTTATTTCTTACTGCTCATTATTGGATAATAATTCTACATTGATATAACATTTGAAGAAAAAAGATTATAATTACACTATTACTAATTCACCCCCTCTCTTAGTAATCCAACAATATTATGGAGTGATAGATAGATGTGATGCTGTATTAAATGTCATAATTTTCATAAAAAAGGGGCAACTATTCAAAGAATTGGTTTTAAAGATTGAAAAATTTCATCAAGTGATAGTTAAATTTAAAAGACAATTCCTAAATATTATAAAGCTTGGTTTACCATCTCCTTGGTCAACTGATCCCTGGCTTCAGTCTAAGGAAGTCTATACACAAATGTTAGCCACTTGCATAGATGATATGCAGTTCGACATTGATGAAAACAAAGTATTCATTGGGAAAATTATTGTTAACTCTTTGAGAAAAGATTTTACTATTTTGACAATGCTCATTGATTTGATAATTAGCCAACTTGATAGTCCTTATTATTTGTCTACAGAACTTGAATTTTTATACAGAAAGATGTTGTGACAACCATTTCCCTCAAATATAGAATGGAACAAAATGTTTAGATTCAAGATCATTCTAACAAAACTTCATCATGAAATGATTACTCAAACGGATTAAGAGAAAGAAACTACTAAAGGAGTTCCCGATGTTGTTGAGGCCAGTCATCGAATTAAAAGATGAGTGATTATGAAGGGAAATGTATCATCATTAAGGAACCAACAACTGTCCAATTACTTTTAATCAAGAAAAGTCAAGTTGTCTCAAAGATGAAAAGAAAAAAATAGTTTTATTTTAATTTACTTAAATTTCAAAGTTAGATTCAAGACAATTATTTGACAGTTATGAAAAAGAACTATAAAATTTTATTTTGAAGACTCTCAAGGGGTCGGCCTTTTCTTTAAAGAGATACATTGCTTTCTGAGAATTCACTTCCATGAGTAATGTTCTTTCATATTTTTAATAGTATCTTTGTTTGATTTTGAAATAAGATTCAACTCCACGTGTATTGGAATTTATCTTATGTTAAGTGTTTTATTTTTGTTATATGTTTTTTTTCCTTCTTTAGTATATTAATTGATTACAATATGAATGTTTCATTTGGTTAACATGATAGCCTTTGAAGTCTATTGATTTTAGAATGATGGTTTTAAGTTAACATACAAGGTTAATTTGACACTATCTTTCTATTAAGATTTTGCATGAATGATATTTGTTAGTCTTGTATATTGAGTATTCATTACTGTATATGATGTAGATGTTGTTCATGGAATCTTTCTATAATGACACTAGTTATTTTCTTTCATTTATTTTCCTGTGATCGCTTTATATTTGGGAACATGCTTCTTAAATCCGAAGTGATTAGATCTGGTTTATTTCTTTCTGATTTGAAGTGAACTAAGGTCTTGTCTTATTTGATATAGTATGATATTCATTGTATTAAGCCACCTTCTTTATTTATCATATTGATGTTATTGAACATTTTGATTGGTTATGATATTAATCTAAACCTTACCTACCTTTCATATTTAACCTTACAAGGGATACTCTCTCTGGCTCGTAGATTTTTCTAAGCGAACTTAAAGAGGGAAGAGGCTTCTAAAGGGTCTCTTTGGATGCCTTTGAATTGTTCTTTAATTGGACCAATCTTGGGGAACAACACTTTGATATTAACCATTGATCTCTGGAGATGAATGATTAGGATTTAACCTGCTCTAGGTCCATAGTTTACCACGTCAAAAGTTAACACCTTTCACATGGTTCCATTGTTGACCACATACTTATATTGACAGGGGGGGGGGTGAATGAATATAAGGCCATATTTTTATTTTTAACATTCATAAACCATATTGAAGCATTCACATAAATGTAACAACAAGAAGACACAGTATTTAACATGGAAATCCTTTTGGGAGAAAACCACAAAAAAAACATTTTATAAATTTGTATGCACCAACCTATGGTTACAAATGTTTGTAGGCACCAACCTACTTGAGACACCAATCCCCACTGTTGTTTGTAGGCACCAACCTACAAGAGACACCAATCCCCTCTGCTATTTGTATGCACTGACCTACTAGAGACACCAATCCCCACTGTTGTTTTTAGGCACTGACCTACAAGAGACACCAATCCCCTTTTTCATTTTTAGGCACCGACCTACTGGAGACAAGAATCCCCACAACTGTTTGTAGGAACCATAACCTACTGGAGACAATGATCCCCTCTGTTGTTTGTAGGCGCTGACCTACTTACAATTTTACAGGTTCCTCATATGCATTTCCTTCACTAGTCTACTTGCTGCTTCTGTCTTCACCAAATATGCTCTACGCTCCCTACTTCTTTCCATAGATCTTCTCTGCACTCGCTACTTCTACTTTCGCTAGATTATCTCAAAACTCACTCCTTTTTCTTTTGTCAGATATGCTTGATGCTTGCTCCTTCTACTTTTGCTCCACCTTCACTAGATCTTCTTGCTTCTACTTCTGATTTTACCAATTTTTCTTGCTAGAATGCCAGATTTATTTGTTAAAACACTAGATATAATCTTCACTAATATTTAATCGCCTCTCCTTGAATGATATTCAATCGTAACTCCTCAAATGGTATGCATAAGAATATTATATTTTCACCCACACACACTTTTTTCTCATAACCCTCTTTTCCATTTATACTTTACCATAAGCTTTACATGAAAAGTCACGTTCATTGGAAAATACACGACTATTATTAAATAATAATTAATTTCCCCCCTTTTTATTTTTAATTCACTTTTTAACATACCATGGGTAAAATACCACCATGGGTTTTAAATCCATGTGCAAATGCACTTTCACTTTTGCCTTTTTAATCCATTTTAATGTTTACTCCACTTTTACGTAAACTCCATTTTCACTTTTACTTTTTTTTTTAATCCACTTTCACGTTTACTCCGATTTTACATAAACTCCACTTCTAGTTAACTTTTCCGATTTTGTATTTATTAAAGTCACATTTATATTATATCCATTTTCATGTTTACTCCGCTTTTACGTAAATTCCACTTCCACTTAACTTTTCCAGTTTTGTAATTATTATAGTCACATTTATATTTGAATACTTACTTACCTTTGACATCAATGACAATAATTTATTCAACAATCTTCCCCTTTGTCATTGATGGCAATCCTGTACTTAAAAACACGTAATCCTCCAAAAATAGAAAGAATTCTCCCTTATATGCAACTCTCCTTATCTATATTTCTCTTCCCCCTGTTTGCAACTCTCCCCTTGTCTATAATTCTCCCCCTTTGACATCAATGGAAAAGGTATGCTCCCCTTGAGCTATCTTTTTTTGTTACTGACGAGATGAGAGGGATATCATTCTCATCTTCAAATGTTTATGTGGGAAGGGGTTTGGTAAAAATATCTACAACTTGTTCCTTTTGTTGTGCTGCTCCCCCTTAGACTATGATTTCTCTTGTTGTTTTTTGAAGTAGCTCCCCATGAAAATGTACTATCTTTTCTTGCTGTAATTGTTGAGTCTTCTCTATTTTACTGTCACTCTCCTGAACTGATCCTTTTTCTACTTATTAAAAATATGCCAAATACATGCTAGATGTTTCACTAACCTAATACTATTAGCTATTCACAATTGATAAGAATATCTACTTTCAACATTTTCTCACAATCTATTGCTAAACAAATGAATGGTCTGTTGTTGTTAAAAAATATCACTCTACAACTTATCACATCTCCATGTGCTTTGAATCTTCAAGCTGCTATGTGTCTTCATAGCTTCTAAGGGATCTTCCACTATCACAGGTATGTTGTTGGTTTGGTAGTGCTTGAATGTAATATCTACCATCTAGTTGTCCTTCAAAAAAACTTTGTTGAACATGGTCAATGATGGTTACAATGTATAGAATATCTATGTGGACTTATCTTTTATTTTGCATAGTAGATACCTCAAACCATACCAACTCCCAAAGTTCCATACACCATTGACAAAGGCTTCTAAGGTTTATCTAGAAAAATGTGCAGAGCTATCATCAAATTTCATTTCTAGCTGCGAAAAATCCTTCAAGGTATGAAGAAGGAATGTCCAAAATACTAAATGAAAATTATATGCATGTTGCCCAAAATATAACGTCCTCCACTTGTACTTTTTCTGTTATCAACACTATATACCACAATGGTAAAGATTGCTCGAACACGATACAACAAAACTCCTGAAGAAGTATGAACAATGTCACCAACAACACAAGATAATCAATCTCTATCAATCCAAATAGTCTCTGTATCCAATATAAGTAGTAGTACATCTCCAACAAAAGTTGAACATGGTTGGGTTGGTCTCAGTAAATCCAAGTCAATTAAATAATAAATAGTCGAGTCAACAAGAAGACATCAGTTAGGTTCGCATATAAACAACTTCAAGTACCCCCCCTCTAAGGGATCAATAAGTAACACTAATAGTTCTTGTCAAAAATTCCAATTGATGGACAACCTAGTCGAAAATTTAGTCGACTGACATGTTGGATCGATTCCCAGTCGACCACTTCCAAGGAAATCATCAGTAAGTAAGAGAAGTGTTGCACGAATGTACAACTGATGATACAAAATGATACGAAGTCCTCTAACATCTAGTCAAATTATTCCATGACCATCCATCAATCCAACCACAATCTATCCTGGTAGTTGGCGTTGGTCCACAATTATGACTTTCACTTCTCTTCTGTAATGATTTGAAAGCATGATTTCCATTCCTTCGATTTTTATGGTGAGGATGATGATAGGGCACATATTTTTGTGTTGGTTGATCAAAGTAAGTAGGCTTAAGGTTGTTGAGGAAAAGGTATGAGTAACCTTACTCAAGCATTTTCATATCTTGCAGGGCTAAAGAAAGATAGTTGGGAATGTCACCTGGGGTTTATAGCCTTAAAACTAAAAAAAAACAATCACTTAATCCACATGTATTAAGTACGCGGGACCAAGGATGATTATATATATGTTATATGTAATTGTGCAAAAGAAATAGAATAAGAAATGAATTATATAAGTATATACATGGATAAGAGACAAGGTTAAAAGAAAAATTTGAACCTAGCTTAACTAATTAGTTGAGACAAATAAATAATAATATATATAAATAAGGGTCTAATTAAATAATAACTAAATAGGTGGGAACTCTTATGACTCCCGTTTTCAATTTATTTTAATAATCATCAAAACATGAAGTATAAAACCCCAAACATTTGATTCAAACATCCTCCTTGTAACTCACATTCTCATATTAATGATCACATATTTTAATATCAACAAAATATAACATGACTGTATCCAAAAATGACATTATATCCATGCTGTCCAAAACATTGTCAAGATAAAAAGAGTGTCCTCAATATAAAATAACTTTAATCAACATTAAAAACCATATTTGCTATGAGAGACATTTTGCCTCTTTTTAGTGTTGCCCTCTTTAGATCCCATTTCTGATCTATCCTATGCAATAGCCTTCAATTGATGAGAACCTTGTGGGTGGACTGCATTGATGACGTGTGAAAAATAATTTTTGAGGCGAAGACGAGAGGGAAAAGTTTCATAGGAATCTTTGGATGACTTGGATGGAGTGGCCACTCCTTTCCCATTATCTAGTTTCGGCTTGGGGACATCAATTTTTAGCCTTTTACTTTCATGAGAAGACTGTACGGGCGAGAGAACATGATCAACTTGGGCATTTGGATTTTTTGGTGGTGGAGGAGGGGGTAATACAATGACACAATAGGCCAACAATGGTGATGAGCTACAGGCCGATGCATAATATCTTGCCAACCATCATTGACAGGTGGTTTTGGATGCATAAACACATGAGGGGGAACATGGACACCAGAGACATTCTGAAACAGTTCGTAAGGTGGCCTCTCAGGTATGGGTTGCATAATTCCTTGGCCAACTAGATTAAAAAACCAATCTTGGAAAAGCTAATTCAATTCTTGCAGATCAACGTCAAAATGTATCGAAAACCGTGGCCTTCTATGGCCTCTTTTCCAATTTCCTCTGCCTCTATTAACACCTCTATTAACACCTTGGCCATTGCTGCCTCTACTAAAGAAACTCATCTTGAATCAATATTCCAAACATGTTATGAAAAAATATTAACAATCCATGCATCGATACTCTACCTAAATAAAATCAAAAGGTTGGCTCTATCATTCACCACAGAAGCACATGCAATCCATCCATCAACACCTTAAAACTCAACAATCAATTGCCACTTGAACAAGGATTGGTAGGGATTTTGGGAAGATGAGGGGCTTATAATGAGCGAAAAATGGTAGCATGGATGGGAAGCAACCAACATATACTTTTCAAGCAAATTCACAAGTAACAAAAAATGTATCCATATCCAAACTTTCAACACCAGTCATCCTCTAGCTTTTTCTTTTGTTATTAATCCTTCCTCTTTTCAAAAAATGAAATTCATAATAATAGAACAAGGAATATTTTAAATGAATTTGTTAAGGCGGTGGGCATATAATGAATGAAAAAGTGAGGTAATGAAAGGGAAAAAATATGATTACTGTTATATTATATGCAATAGTATCTATTGAAAATCGTCATCACCATCAATTGCCAAAACTTTTCTATGTTAATAATTCAAATTCAAGACACAATAGTTTTTATAGTACCAAATTTAAAACCCCAGGAAAGTTTCGGGACTGTCAAACTTTACAACTTCAATTTCCCCTTCCTTTTCTTTTATTAGCAGAGATTTTATAAGAGACTGTTAACAAAGTCATTCAAAAAAATTAAAACCAAACTACATCAAGCATGCATGGGAGGTTGAGAACACAACATAAATCCATCGAACTTTCACTATACAACACATGTATCACAACCTTCAATACTTGTTGCATAAATAGACTGGGTTCGAAACCTCATATGAAACTGGTGCTCATCGTTTTATTTTAACATCATATAACTTCAAAATCGACCAAACCCCCATGGACAAATAACAAACGAGCAAATACTTCATGCATACAACCCGTCTTTCCCACTGCCAGGTTAATCACTATAACATATATCAAGACCACAGTTAGAATCTACTAATTTCCATACACTAGATAAAAGAACCAAATTCTGGCCACGGAAAGGCGAAAAATCATAAGGGATTTGCACCAAATCATTTAACCATTTATTTCCACAACAAAATTTCCACAGACCTCATATGGTGGCCGCAAGGAAAATATGCCTATCTATCCACAGATGGTTGAAAGATAATTTGAAGGAGCTGCAAGTCTTCCAAAGACTGGGTAAAGGGTATTGTGTTATGCAAGAAAAACAAACAAACTGTTCTTTTGTTTCTCAGAGAAAAACCCTTGAATTTTAACCGAAAAGTACTTGCCATAATTATTTTCCAACAACCATAGAAACATAACAACATTCATTTTGGGTGAAACACAATCACATAATATAAACAAAAAGGAATTTCAAACACTATTCTCAGCTTGAAAAATTTAGATGCCAACAGGGAGGAACCTCCATTCAAATGCAATTTGCATATCCGTGATACCCACATACATCCATCATAAAATTTGGAAAGAAAACACAGTATGTAAGCAAATCTAAGAGCCAACATCATGATTTTATTCGGAGCGTAGCTACAGTTCATGAATGGAGAGGTAAGCGACAACATACATGTAAGGAGAATGCCAAAAAAACAACAAGCACCACTATTCTTCCCAAAGCTGAGAAAAACGGAGGCAACACCAGCCAAAGAAACCAACAAAAATGTGAATCAAGTGAGGCTAGTGACCTCAAGGTAGGTTTAGAGATACGTGCAGTAATTACACATCATTTCCCACATTAATTTCCATCAACTAGAGCCAAGTACGAGAACATCCAATACTTCCAACACATAACCCACTATGTTTTCCACATAAAACTTCAATCCAAGAATCAAATTTGCCTCCCTACATTAAGATCATACATTTTATATGTATACTCAACACTTAGCTGAAAAACATGTCATGTCCCACATTCCTTCCTAGTGAAGGATTTCCACCTTATAAAACATATCAATTATCCATGATAATAACAAGTATACCATAAGTGCGATACGCCATAAATATATGTGGCTCATGCTTGGAGTTTGAATCAACAAGTCAAAATATGTGTGTAGCAAGAATAAACCAAGATGCTTATTAAAACACACATTTTCCCCCTTTCCTTTCCTTTTAAAATTAAATTGCCAATACACCCATCATTCGTCTATTTCACATGGAAAGCAGTTTCGAATTTTTGGGTTTATTCCCAAACTGTAGAATCAACTTTGCAAGGTAGTCATGAGTGTAATCAAATAAAAACGTCTTTCATCATTATTCACATAACGTGGTCCCACCTATTTGGTATATATATATATATATATATATATATATATATAGGTAATAAGGCATTACAACCCATTTTCATGCAAGAATTCCATGTTGCGCTTTTTGGGTGTCAACAAACTAGTGACTCCACAGGGAAATATGTTCTCAACAAATTTATAACTCAGAATGTTCGGTTTCGTAGACTGGTAGAAGTAGGTGATCGAAAACTGTTGAAAAGAATAGTTATGCAACAGGGGGAAAAAATATGGTTTAAGGGAAATAATGAGACAAGTCTTCGGCGAAAAACTTATGGAAAGTGATATGTATGAGGGGAGTTGGTCCTGTATGCATAAAAATCAAATAAGACATAAAAAATAATTCTTTTTAGACTTTCAAGGAAAATTCTTCTGATATGCTCTTGAATCTCAGGATGGAGGGAAGAAAGGGACAACAGAAAAAAGGAAGAAGACAAAACCAACTATACTACAACAGTGTTGAAAGAAAAATGCTATTCTAGCAATGTCTTAAAAAGAGGAAATTGTGACAACTGTGTGTATTTTATCTTCATCGATCAATAATATTTACAGAATGACATTGTTATGGCAAAATTGATCCAGACTTTATTTCCGATGATTACGAGAAACAAACAACATAAATTAAAAAATCAACAAACCAAAGTAAAAGGAAAATAGTAAGACAAAAGACTATATATAGAAGTCATGTTTACACAAAGTGTTAATGATCAAGTTGGTTCCACATAATGTTTCAAGTGGGAATCATTAGTACTGTAAGAGAACAATTGCTCCTCCAAATCCTTTAGAAGGTATGAGTTTGTGCCCAGGATAAAAGCGATTTTGAAAGGACCTAGCCATCATTTTTGGAATTTATAATGTCTCCCTCTTTCAACATGGGTTGATTCCCATAGTAGGACTTTGTCATCAATATTGAATTCAACATCCTTTGCCTGTTTGTTAAAATAATTTTTCATTGTTTGCTTCCTTCTTTTTAGGTTCTCCAAGGAAAAATTTCTTTGTTCTTCCAGGGGTAACAATGCATTTATCCCCTGGGGAACATTAGAATAATTTAATTCTTCAGTCTGTAACATCAACCGTAAGGAGGAAATATCTAGCTTAGTAGGAAGAATAGCCTCTTGGCCATATATGAGTTGAAAGGGAGTAAATCCTGTACTTGCTTTTGTGGTTGTATGGACTGCCCAGAGAGCATAAGTGAGAAGTGCATGCCAATGGCGAGGTTTGTATTTAATGATTCTCTTTATGATCCTAACAAGATTCTTGTTAGTGGACTCTGATTTCCCATTTCCCTGAGGGTAACAAGAAGATGAAGTGAAATGTTTGACCCCTAACTTAAACAAAAATTGAGTCGATTTTGCAAAAATGAAAGCTGGTCCATTGTCTGTAATGATCTCTAATGGGATGCTGAATCTGGAGAAGATATTAGATTCTAGGAAAGAAACTACCTGTTCATCCTGCATGTGTTTAAGAGGGACAACCTAGGTCAACTTAGTAAAGTAATCAATGGTTGTCAAAATAAAGATGTGCCTTGAAGAAGATGGAGAATTGATAGGACCAATACAATCTAGACCCCATTTAGAAAAGGGGAAATCCGAGAGGACATGTTGTAAATGCATGGAATAAAGGCACTGTTTCCTAGATAATTATTGGCATTTATCATAGGATCTTGCAAATTTATATGAATCGAAGAACATCGAAGGCCAGTAGTAACCATTTCTTATGATATTAAAATCAATAGCCTTAGAAGAAAAATGGCTACCGATGTGAATGATAGAAGCTGATGATCCATGAATTTCGAATAATAACTTCCGCGCTTCTTCATCATTTACACATTGAAGTAACAAAAGGTTAGCAGACCTCATAAACAAAAGTCTCCTAAAATGATACACTTGGAATATTCGAGGTAGAGTCTCCTTCTCTGGCAAGGATACAACTCATCTAGACACTTTTGATACTGCAAATAATACACCAAATTTTGATACCAAGGATTTTAAGCTATAGAAATATTTTGATCTTCAATATAGAATAGCGCTGAAAGAGGATTATCTTGATCGTCAAGTTCTTCAATTGGTTCATGGTGCTAAGATAAGTGAAGGGCTAAGTCTCATCCCTTGATTGTCTTTGAAGTCATGATCATCAAATCATGCTCTTGAATTTTGGAAAGCCAGTGTGCAAGTTTTCTTGAAAGATAAGTTTGTGAAAGAAAAAACTTGACAGTAGGCAAAGGGACTTTTACCTGCGTATGTTTGCCTAAAATAAAATGGTGAAATTTTTCTATAGAATTGACAAGAGAAAAATCATGTTTCTCAATATAAGATTATTTGATTTCATCATATGATAAACCATGGCTCATGTAAGCTATAGGTTTTTCATTGTTTTTGTCATCAATTTCTAAGAGGATAGCATAAATTGCTTCCTTGGTGGCATTGGTATATATGATAAAGTCTTTCTCAAAATACGATTTCACCAGAACTGGTGCAGAGATGATTTCTTTATTAATCCTAAGGAAAGCATTCTCGACGTCATCTGTCCAAGAAAGAGAACAATATTGCTTCAGAAGATTATGGATTGGTTTAACCATGACAAAAAAATCAGGAAAAACCTACAGACAAAATTGATGATGCCCATGAAAGCTTGAACTTCTTTCTTGGAGGTGGGGGTAGGGAGGTTTAGAATGGAAGTAATCCTATCAGGATATATGCTTATACCTGAATCAGAAAAAATATGACTGAGGAGTTTTCCCTTCATGACACCGAAAATAGATTTGGAAGGATTTAAAGAAATGACAGATTTTCTGCAGTGCATGAGAACTTTTCTAAGATGACCAAAATGATCCAACCGTTTCTTTGAATAAACAGTCAAATCATCAAAATAAACTTGGATAATCTTACGGATTAGATCGTCAGAAGATATTTGCATAGCTCTTTGAAAAGTGGCACCTGCATTAGACAAGCCAAAAGGCATGCGTTCATAAGCAAATGTGCCCCAATGTGTGGTAAATGTGGTTTTATACCTATCAGTACTTTTTACCTTGATTTGATTATACCCAAAAAAACCGTCAAGTAAGGACATCATTTGAGACCCTGGAACTTGTTGTAAAATCATTTCCATATTAGGAAGCGGAAAATGGTCTTGGACACTTGCTCTGTTCAATGTGTAAAAATCGACACATAATCTGATCTGGCCAATAGTTTTTCGAATAGGGACCAGATTTGAAACCTACTTGAAATACTTAACTGGAAAGATTATATTAGCTTTCAACAATATTTCCAATTCCTTTCTAATGGTGGCTTCAAGTGCAGGGTTAATAGGTCTTTGTTTTTTCCTAATTGGTTTTATTCCTTCCTTGATAGGAATGGCATGCTGTATGAGGGCAGGATCAAAACCATGGAGATCCTCATATGACCAGGCAAAAACATATTGAAATTCATGGAGTAATTATGTGAATTTTGCTTTCTCTTCATCAGAACATTGGACACCTAATTTAATGATCTTTGGAGATTCAAATGTCCTAATATTCAAGGAAATGGTATCACCAACTTTCCTTTTTGACTCTTCTTCCTTGTGTGTTTCTTTGTTGCCTACATCACTTGATTAAAATGAACTTTCGAGAGGAGTCAAGCCTTTAGGGAATTTGTCATCTTCAATAGATATGATTTCTTTGGGCTTAAACGGTTCATTTTGTATAAAAGAGAAAATTCCTTGATCACTCGGTAAAACCTGCCATGATTCTACGTTATCAGGGATATGAGGATGATATAGAGATTGAAACGTACAATCAGGTCTTTTAGGTAAAATCTTCCAGGTAGGGGATGCTACAAAAACAACTAGCATATCATATATTGAATTAAGTTCCCTCTTAACATGAGTGATGTTAAATGATAACAGATTTGAAATGAGCATCCAAACAACTTGAGTATAACGTTTAAGTAACTTATTGCTCGGTGAATAAATCTTAAGCACAAGATTTATTCAAGCTTTTTTAGATCTTGCAGGGCTAAGGAACGATAGTTGGGAATGTCACATGCGGTTTATAGCCTTAAAAAAAAAAAAACAGTCACTTAATCCACAAGTATTAAGTACGAGGGACCAAGGATGATTTTATATATGTTATATGTAACTGTGCAAAAAAAATAAAATAAGCAAGGAATTATATAAGTATATACATGGATAAGAGATAAGGTTAAAAGAAAAAAATGAACCTATCTTAACTAATTAGTTGAGACAAATAAATAATAATATATATAAATAAGGGTCTAATTAAATAATAACTAAATAGGTGGAATCTCTTATGACTCCCATTTTCAATTTCTCTTAATAATCATCAAAACATGAAGTATAAAACCCCAAACATTTGATTCAAACATCCTCCTTGTAACTCTCATTCTCATATTAATGATCAAATATTTTAATATCAACAAAATATAACATGAATATATCCAAAAATGGAATTATATCCATGCTGTCCAAAACATTGTTAAGATAAAAAGAGTGTCCTCAATAGAAAATAACATTAATCAACATTAAAAACCATATTTTCTATGAGAGACATTTTGCCTATTTTCAGTGCTGCCCTCTTTAGATCCCATTTATGATTTATCCTATGCAATAGCCTTCAATTTATGGAACCTTGTGGGTGGACTGCATTGATGAAGTGTGAACAATAATATTTGAGACAAAGATGAGAGGAAATAGATTCAGAGGAATCATTGGATGACTTGGAGGGAGTGGCCACTCCTTTCCCTTTATCTAGCTCCGGGTTGGGAACATAAGTTTTTATCCTTTTAATTGCACGAGAAGACTGTATGGGTGAGAAAACATGACCAACTTGGGAATTTGGATTTTTTGGTGGTGGAGGAGGGGGTAATGGAAACGACACAGTAGGCCAACCATGGTGATGAGCTACAGGCTGATGAACAATCTCTTGCCAACCATCATTGACAGGTGGTTCTTGATGCATAGACACATGAGGGGGAACGTGTATACCAGAGACATTCTGACGTGGCTAGTAAGGAGGCCTCTCAGGTATGGGTTGAAAAATTCCTTGGCCAACTAGATTTAAAAACCAATCATGGAAAAGCTGATTCAGTTCTTGCGGATCAAAATCAAAATGTATCGAAAACCGTGGCCTTCTATGGCCTCTTTGCCAATTTCCTCTGCCTTTATTAGCACCTCTATTAACACCTCTTCCATTGCTTTCTTTTCTAAAGAAACTCATACTGAAGCAATATTCCAAACATGTTATGAAAAACTATTAACAATCCATGCATCAATACTCTACCTAAATAAAATCAAAAGGTTGGCTCTATCATTCACCACAAAATCACATGCAATCCATCCATCAACACCTTAAAACTCAACAACCAATTGCCACTTGAACAGGGAGTGGTAGGGATATTTGGAAGATGAGGGGCTTATAATTAGCGAAAAATGGTAGCATGGATGGGAAGTGACCAACGAATACTATTCAAGCAAATGAAAAAGTAATAGAAAATGTATCCATATCCAAAATTCCAATACCAGTCATTAGCTAGCCTTTTCTTTTGTTATTAATCCTTCCTCTTTTCAAAAAATAAAATTCATAATAATAGAACATGGAATGTTTTAAATGTATTTGGGAAGGTGATGGGCATATAATGAGCGAAAAAGTGAGATAATGAAAGGAAAAAAAAGACGATTACTGTTCTATTATATGCAAGAGTATCTATTGAAAATCATCATCACCATAAATTGCCAAAACTTTTCTCTATTAATAATTCAAATCCAAGACACAACAATTTTTATAGTACCCAATATAAAACCCTAGGAAAGTTTCAGGACTGTGAAACTTTACAACTTCAATTTCCCCTTCCTTTTCTTTTATTAGTAGAGATTTTATAAGAGACTGTTTTTTTTTGTGACTAGCGGAATTGACAACTTCCATTTCTTGTACTCACGTGACATGAGGTCGATTCCCGTCTGCTACCTCTATAACCTCCAGGTGCATCCACATAGCCCGAAATCATGGGGAACTAGTAAATCGAGGTGATAATCGAACATGAGACCTCCTTTTTACATATTTCCTTCCATTTACACGACACTTTCCAATCAGTCTACACCCTTGTGGGCCTTTTATAAGAGACTATTAACAGATTCATTCAAAACAATTAAAACTAGACTACATCAATCATGCATGGGAGGTTCAGAACACAACATAAAGCCAACGAACTTTCACTATACAATGCTTGTATCAGAACCTTCAATACTTGTTACGTACATAGACAGGGTTCGAAACCTCATATGAAACTAATGCTCATCATTTTATTTTAACATCATATAACTTCAAAATCGACCAAACCCCCTTGGAAAAATAAGAAACAAGCCAATACTTCATGCATATAACTCCTCTTTCCTACTGCTAGGTTAATCACTATAACATATATCAAGACCGGAGTTTAAATCTACTAATTCCCATACACCAGATAAAATAACCAAGGTCTAGGCACGAAAAGGAAAAACATTCATAAGGGATTTGCAAAAAATCATTTAACCATTTATTTCCACAACAGACTTTCCACATACCTCATATGGTGGCTGCAAGGAAAATACGCCTATCTATCCACAAAAAATTGAAAGACAATTTGAAGATGCTGCAAGTCTTCCAAAGACTGGGTAAAGTGTATGGCATTATGCAAGAAAAAAAACAAACTGTTCTTTTGTTTATAAGAGAAAACCTTTGAATTTTAATCACTAGAGATGAGTGAAACTGAAAATTACTTGCCATAATTATTTTCCAGCAACCATAGCAACATAGAAACATTCATTCTGGGTGCAACACAATCACATAATCCAAACATAAAGGAATTTCAAACACTATTATCATCTTGAAAAATTTAGATGCCAACAGGGAGGAACCTCCATTCAAATGCAATTTGCACAGTCGTGATACCCACATACATCCATTATAAACTTTGGAAAGAAAACATAGTTTGTAAGAAAATATAAGAGCTAACATCATGATTTTATTTGGAGTGGAGCTACAGTTTATGAATGGAGAGGTAGGAGCCAACAAAACCAACAAACACCACTATTCTGTTGAACAACTGAGAGGGGGGGGTGAATCACTTGTTATTGTGCTTAAACTATTATGCCCATTTTAAAATCTTCACAAAACACTCAATGATGATCACAATTATGTAGAGAAGTAAGAAATATAATATTAAACATAAATCACACACATGAAATATATAGAGACAGATATTTCCTAAGGAAACCCATAAAGGGAAAAACCTCTTATTCTTGATATGATAAGGAATCTTTATTTTATTTATATTATCATACTTGTGAGCTCCAACTTGTCTTGAGGATACAACCTCTTTTTTTCATGCTGCAACTTGCTAAGAGCACAAACTCTCTATTTTCTCTAGCACCTACTAGAAGGAAGCACCAACTCCCTGGTTTCTCTAGCACCCCCTAGAAGAAAGCACCAACTCCCTAAGTGTTCCAGCACCAACTGGATGGAAGAACCAACTTCCAGTCACACAAGCACCAACCTGTATAACAGGGAACAACAATTCTCCCTTGCACCACCTTGTCACCGTAGTATTTCTGGCTGCAACCAGATGGAAGCTACAACTCCTTATGTTCAACCACCCACTTGAAACTCTGAGGACACCAATCCTCCCTAGCACCTCCCAACCACCATGAGTATAACAACTTCGTTACTTTAGACTT
>JASDQU010099899.1:649640-659660 GCA_032191745.1 Picea mariana | reverse complement strand
TCTCTGCATGCGCACCTTGAATTTTTATTCCTCTCTCAGATATCCATATCTATTCTATGTGCTACGCTTCTTCTGTACAATGTAGCCACTGTACACAACCTGATTTTACCTGCATCAGTCACTCTCTGCCCCAATCCCACTTCTCTTCATTGTTCTACGTATCTTTATCATTCCCAGTCCTCTGCGAGATCAAACACCTAACTGTTCATCCCCTCTGGAAATTACATTCAGTCTATTCTTCATCCATGGTCATTATTCCGAGACCCTCTGGCTTCTCTGGCAGCTACCATCTTCAATTCTTTTCCATCTATCAATCATCTCTATGATGAGTCTTCATTCCACTGATAGATACCTTGAGACTCTTCAGCTTCCCTGACAATCACCTCACAACCTCTTCGAATTCTCTGGCTGAAACCATCAGTGGTTTTCTGCAGTTACAATCAGTTTGTCTTTAGCAGTTACTGAGAGAACCTTCATGTGCTCATCCCTTTGGCACTTTTTCCCTTCCTGAGAAAACTACACAGTGGGCATTTAGCTTTTCTGGCTAAGCCCCTTCCTTTCACATGACCATCGACGGTGACCGTATGCCTAACCAATAGTCATTTCACGATTTCACATTTCGGGTGATCAACTATGAGTCACCTTGGTTTTCCCGACTCGTGAAACTCCAAAATGGAGCCTGGCACCGCTAGCTCCTTCTCTTCTCTCTCGCTGATGTGACCACTAGCTGTGATCAGGGGCCAAGCACGAGGGTGCTTCACGATTTCACATATCGTGACCTCTTGCTGCGAGTTTCTTCCAAACTCACGGTACGCGAAACTCTGAAATGGAGCATGGAACCGATAATTCCTTCCCTTCTCTCCCATTGATGTGGCCACTAGCTATGATCAGGGGCCAAACACGAGGGTGCTTCTTGATTTCGCATATCGAGAACTCCTGATATGAGTTGCTTCCAAACTCACGATACACAAAACTCTGAAATGGAGCCTAGCAACGCTATCTCCTTCACTTCTCTTCCTCTGATGTGACCAAAAGCTATGATTAGAGGTCAAGCAAAAGAGTTCTTCATGATTTCTCATATCATGAACTCCTACCGTGAGTTTCCTCCAAACTCCCGATACGCGAAACTCTGAAATGACTTCATATCGGATCAATGGTTGAAGTCTCTCTCTCTGATTGACGACTGCGATCAATATCATGGACTCTGACTTCATATCAGATCAATGGTCTAGATCCTTGGTTATTAGATGGCCTAGATCATTTCACGACTTCACATATCGCGAGTTCCTACAACTCTCACCTTTGACTTCTCCAACTCATGAGTCAACGAAATGCTTGTTACACATTATTTTGGTCACTTTGGTGTTATGTGTTCAGGCTCTCATAAAGACCTTTTGTCTGAGAAAAGTGACTGTTTTCTTCTTCTACAAAACATATTTTTAAGATGAGTTCGCAGGCTGCATATATTGTAGGGTGCGGAAAACCCTGATTCTCACAGGCTATTCGATACTTGGATTGCGAGGGGTTCGCAGTTGCTCTATAGGCAAGGTGTGAACCTGATTCAAAGCTTAAAATGAAGAAGAGGTTACGAAGGTTATAAAGAGGATCTTCTAGAAAATGAGTTGGCATTCACATGGTTGGCATCCTAACGACTTCTTAGATTTAGTGGGATCATCCTCATCCATTTAACCATCTCTCCTTCTCCTATATAATGAAAGGTTTCTTAAGGAAGAGGTTAAGCAAGATTGAATAGAGAATTGATGAAAGAATAGGTTTAGAATTGTGTGAGGAATCCTGTTTGAATTGGTGCTTGAGGCCTCCATTTTTCCATCAAGCCATAGTGGATCTTCTTCATGGAAGTTTGGAGAAAGTGTGTGTGTTAGAACAAAGGACCACCGAAAAGAATCTTGCAACATCAAGGCAATCTGGTTGTATCTTCTACTTTCATTTAATATAATACAATGGCATGTCCCTTTCCCATAAAATCACTTTTATTTTATTACATGACTCCTTGATCACATGTTTAGGTCTTCATTGAATGTATTATTGTTGCTTTCACCTTGGTCGATTTGTGTCATAGATCTGATATCAAAAGGCTACCAAAGCGAAGCATGGACAACAGAGACATAAGGAAGCGATATCTAAAGGTATGTCACTTATTCCTTCTTCAATGACAAATTTAATGATTGTAACTTAGGGAAAGTGTTATGTCCTGTCCTTTTTTGTTCTAGATAAAGGTGGATCTAGGGAGATCTGTTAGTGTCCGCATATACCGATTTATCCTATAAAAAAATTGGCGACTCCACTGGGGATACGGCTCATTTTGTGGTTTTTTGTTGGCCATTTGCCCTTAGCCTACTCATTTTCATTTCCAACCAGTCTCTGAGTCTGTGGGAGATCCATATAGACTCTCTGGACCTAGAAGTTCACTCAAAATTTTTGTCATTTTTCCAAATTTTCCTTGATTACAAACAGTCTCGCACTGTATCTCTCTATAGCCTGCAAAAACCATTGATTTTTGCACCCTAATGTTCAGTCCAGTGTGACCTTCTCACACTTTGCTAGTGTCTAGACTATGATAATTCCTAATTTTCGCATTGCACTCCACTACTAGGCTGCAAACTCATTTGTAAATTTTTTGGATTAGGTATTCTTATCTTTTTGATGCCCAAATTTGTTAGTTTACCTAGGAATAACTTCTTTTGCCAATGTTTGACTGTTTCTTGTTTTCAAATCTCACGGTTGATTGGTTTTAAGAGATCATAAACTCTTCTTAATCATTTTTTCCCAGTTTTTACTTCTTGACCTTTTATTGACAAGGGTATAATCTCTGATTCTGAGATCTGAGTGCTTGTTTGATCAAAAAGTCTTTGATTGGATTAAAATTTGGAATTGATTGTGTTTTTGGATTGCTTGCTTCCTAGAAAGTTCTTTGTCCATGTGCATTTGGTGAACTACTTTCTTGTCATTTTTATTTTTATCTACGTTGAAAGTTTGATTTGGTTTCTTGTTGGGTGTATCAATTTTCGTTGATTACTCGAGATTTCTTCCTTGCATTCCTGTTTTGGTTTGTGAAAGAAAAGCCATTCATTATTGTTGAGTAATCATTCATAAGAAATTTTTTGCATTCAATTTTTTTTTATTTTTTATAAAAAGATAAAGAAGATAAAATTGAGAAACTTCATTTTTATGGTTGTTTGCAATCGTGTTCAAGAAAAAGAAAAGTACTTTTCATAGCTTATAGTTCCAGAAATGACACCTTCTCCGTGCTCTGGATAGAATTCATTGAACAAAAAATTGCATCCTTCATCTCTATTTGCATCTTATTGGGTCAAGGTCTCAACAACATTGGTTTCATTTCCATCTTCCTCTTGCGTAAACAACAACCTCTAAAACACAACACAATCTAAAATTTATTAGTAACTTTTATCTTCTAGAAACTCTTCTCACCAACATTATCCAGGCTAGTGCTTTGGAATAGGTTGTAAGGCACACTCTCCAAAGCATAAAACACACTGTAGTATCTTGTGATAGGGAGTGTTGAAATCCATTTGCAACATTTTGTCCTGGGAAGCCCTTCTCACACAAGGGTCAAACCCGAGGTCGCATTAAGACTGGCAGAGTTACTCACCCTGCTTTGTTGGTCTTGGTGTAGAGATTGTGCTTATTATGGGGGTCTCTTGAAGGTATACCCACAATTATGAGTGGAAGCCTCTCTAGTTGATTTCAGGCTAGATACCCTACCTTTGCATGTGGATCGGACTGTTGACTGTTCCCCTAGGCATCATTGTTATTTTTGGTAACCTTAGTGGCCTATCTTCTTAGTAATTGTTAACACAAGGTGACTGTGGATGGGAAAGTCTCCACGGTACCTGGAATTGACGTTGGCCAAACTCACTCGAGCTCCTTGGAGGGTATACCCACGATTATGTGTGGGAGCTTGCACCAAGGTGTAAGTCCGTTAAGCAGGTCATCCACGTAACTTTTCCACCCGCTCTATCCTAGCCCCTTCTTGTCTCGACTTTGCGATGTTGGATTTCATCACCAACTGGTGACTTCGGAACGAAAAGATTTGTTTGTATGGTTTGACCTCTAGATTTTATTAGTGACTGTTGTTGTTTTCCATCATTTGCCATAGAATTTCTTTCGTAAGATTTTAGCTCGATCACCATTGACCCTCCACGTCGCTTGTGGAGAATGCAAGGACTACCCCCAGAAGATATGGAAGGTTCTCAAACCTTGCCTACCAACTCACCGGAGGACTCTCCTCAACAGAGTGAAGTCCAAGACATTTCCTCTCCACGAGTGGAAAGAACTGACTCTTTAGAACAATTTTGAATTACAGATTCTCTAGAGGGCTTGCGACTTCCTCTTGACTCCGAGAGACGTATTGTTCGAGTGAATTCATCCAGAGAAATTGTTGTTGAGTCTTCTGGATTGCCAACCAGATCTTTCACAGGCCCTGAAGGTCAGGATCCTTTTTGGACTACTGGAATTTTTAGACGAGATCTCTTTGGCTCAGGAGCAGGCGTTTATATCACTGTCACACCTGCGCTGCCTGAAACATCCGATCTAGATGCGATACCTTTTACTACCACCTATTATTTCACTGGTTCAGACGCTCAGCCAACCGACCATATCTTGACTATCCCCCTTCAAATGGCCCATTATACAATGGTCCCAGATACTACGAATCTTCACACCGGGAATACTGTGGCTAGCCAATCTCCCATTGGCACACCTAGACCTACCCCGTCCCTTCTCCCCAGATATAATCCGTTAAATGCTTCTATCCCTATTCCTACTCAGGGTCCATCTGGAGTTTTTGTTGGCATGTTTTATAGGCAGTGTATGCTTGTCATTGATGGCAAGTACAACAACGATGATGGCTTGAGTACATGAAGGATGTGCCAGGCTCTAGAAGTCTTTTGGGAAGACACTGCAGAGCAAGCTCGACAAGATCAAAGTATGCAGTGATGGATCTCATTGAAGATTTCCCGATGAACGTCAAATCTGAGCCCGAGGCCTGACCAGCGTTGGATCCAGGAGTCCCGAAGTCGCGAAATGTGAAACCTTGAAATCACGAAATAGGTGCATCGCTCCAAGTTTCGGCTACTGGAGTTTCATATACCTAGAGATAGGGATGTCACAGACTCTCATCATCACGAGTCTCGAAGTGTCGAAATGTGAAATCCCGAAACCTGAAAGAAGGCACATCACTTAGAGTGTTGGATACAGAGATTTAGGCTACCGGGAGATGGAGATGCCAGAGACTCTCCTCAAGAGGAGTCCCAAAGTCGCGAAATGTGAAACCCTGAAATCATGAAATAGGCGCATCGCTCAAATTTTTGGCTACCGGAGTTTTGGATACCGAGAGATAGGGATGTCACGGACTCTCGTCATCAGGAGTCTCGAAGTGCCGAAATGTGAAATCCCGAAACCTGAAAGAAGGCACATCACTCGGAGTGTTGGATACCGGGATTTCGGTTACCGGGAGATGGAGATGTAAGAGACTCTCATCAACAGGAGTCGTGAACTTGCGAAATGATCTGAGCCGTTGGTTCAAGAAGATCATGGATCATTGATCCAACTCCATTTCGAAAGTATTGGATACCAGGAGATGGAAATGAGAAAGACTCTTCATCATAAGGAGTCCCGAAGTTGCGAAACCCGAAGTCGAGAAATGATAAAGACTCCATACCGAAGTTTTGGATACCAAGAGTAGGAGAAGTCAAGAGTAAAAACTCTTCATCAGAGGAGTCCTGAAATCGCGAAACCCAAAATCTCGAAATGTCATAGACAAGCTCCGTTTCGGAGTTTCGGGCACCGCGACATGGAGAGTCAAGAAACTTCACCTCAAGAGTGTCGAAATGCCGAAACGCGAAATTACGAAATGCAGTTCTTAAATAAGGCTATGGTCACAACCATTGGTCACATCGGCGAGAGATAGAGGAAAGAGCTAGAGAAACCAAGCTCCATTTCGGGGATCACGATATGGAGTGTCGAGACACTTGATCACACAAATCTCGAAATGATGAAGAATAGAATACCGAAAGGAACGCAAGACTTAGAGAAGTTAATCCAATGGTGCAGATGAAAATGAAGAAGATCGGAGGGCTACTGTAGCACTTCTCAGTGTAACTGCCAGAAACCACTGATGGTTTCTTCCAGAGGACTCGAAGAGACTTCAGTGTGATTTCCAGAGGAACTGAAGGGTCACAAGGAATCTACCAGTAGGAGAAAATACTGTTCGTGGAGGCTATTGACAGCTGGAAGAGCATTGGAGCCGTTAACTACGACAAAGAGGTTGAGGTCGACTATAACAGAAGATGAATAATCTCAACTGCCTGTGATGTGAAGTAATTTGATCATGGAACCTAGTGATGATGGACACATGGGATTAACAAACAGAGAAGCTGAAGAGTTACCATGATGAACAGGCAGAGCACTCGACATGTAGAGTATGCAGAACCACTGGACAAAGGGCACGCACAATATGCAGAGGACATAAGAATAGGTAGAAGAAGAAGAGACGTGGAGTTTCTGTGGTGAGGGATGCATCTGTGAAGAAGGAGGTGGAGTGCAGTAGCTGAAATGGACAAAAGACAAAAGGTGCATTGAATGGGAATGGTGCAGAAAGCACAAGAGGCAGAAGAACAGGAAATTGCAGTGGAAGCGTGCAGGAAGATAGTGAGGAAGACAGAGTAGAGAAATATTGCAGAACAATGATGAGACTGGTAAGCTGTTGTTGAACACTATATCACTGTAATAAGTCTCAGTAATTCATATTCATAAACCAGGGTGGTAGGGAGGTGCTAGGGAGGACAGGTGTCCTCATAGGTTCAAGTGGGTGCTTGAACACAGGGAGTTGTAGCTTCATTCTAGTTGGTGCTAGAGAAACCAAGGAGTTGGTGCTTCATTCTAGTTGGTGCTAGAGAAACTAGGGAGTTGGTGCTTCTTTCTAGTGGGTGCTAGAGAAAATAGAGAGTTGGTGCTCTTAGCAAGTTGCAGCTTGCAAAAACAGAGGTTGTAGCCTCACAATGATTTGGTGCTCATATGTATGATAATGTAAAGAATGTAAATAATACTTATCATATAAAGAAGAAGAGGTTTTTACCCTTTATGGGTTTCCTCGGGAAATATCTATCTCTGTGTATGTCATATATGTGACTGATGCTGAATGTGCCATTGCTTATTTCTCTACATTATTGTGATCATCATTGAGTGCCTTGTAAAGAATTTAAAAGAAGCATAATTGTTTTAGCATAGTAACAACTGATTCACCCCCCTCTCAGTTGTCCAACAATTGGTATCAGAGTCGGCCCCTTTTATCTAAAGGTAGATCCTTGAGCTTAAACATGTCAAGCCATGAAGGAAATTCAACCAATAAGGCCCCTCTGTTCAATGGAACAAATTTTGCCTTCTGGAAAGTTATAATGAGAACCTACATAATGGCTTTAGGTGCAGATGTTTGGGATGTGGTAGATACTAGTTATGTAAAGCCAGTTGTACTAGCCAATAAGGATGACAAACCAGAATTTATCTTCAATGCTAAGGCTATGAATGCTATCATGATAGGGCTTGCAGAAGCAGAATTCATAAAAGTTATGCATCTAGGAACTGCCAAAGAAATGTGGGACAAACTCATTAGAAGTTATGAAGGTAATGAAAAGGTAAAGGATACCAAGCTTCAAACCTACAGAATACAGTTTGAACAACTGAAGATGAAGGAAGATGAAATTGTTGGAAAATAATTTCTGAGAGTAGAAGAAATGGTAAATGCAATGAAGGCACTTGGTGAAACAATTGAGGAACCTTCTTTAGTTCAAAAAATCTTGAGATCTCTCCCAGATAGGGTCAACCCGAAGGTCTCTTCTATAGAACAAATTAATGACCTAAAAACCTTGGATTTTGATAAACTTCTAGGAACATTGACTGCATATGAAATGAGAATAGTTAAAGATAAACCCACCTCCAGAGAAGCATCATTTAAAGAAGACAAGAATGAGGATTCTGAGCCCGATGAAATTGAAGAAAAATTTGTGAAGAGACTGAAGAAGGGATCCCGAAAATACAAAGGATAGGTCATTTTGCAAATAAATGTCCCCACAAAGGAAAGGATCAGAAATGTGATGATGAGGAGAAGTACAAACACAAAAATTTCTTTAAAGAGAAAAACTTTAAGAAGAAAAGTCTGTGCGTAAACAATGATGATGATCCTTCAGATGATGAAGACAATGACTCCTCTATTGAAGATAAACTAAATGACTTCATTCTTATGTTCAAAGAGGATTATGATAATAACAACACAGGGAGTGATGTTAATGAAGAAGAATATGTGGTTGACATGGAAGGAGAACTGATCAATGCACTGGAAGAGATTGACAGACTAAGAATCAAGAACAGAAAGCAAAGACAATTGCTGATACAGTTCAAGAAAGACAGTAAAAAACCTGATGAAGACCTTATCCTACTAAAAGCAAAATTAGAAGAGGCAAAGAAAATCGAAGACATTGTGAAACGACAGTTATCAGAAAAGAAGGCAAGATGTGAAGTATTAGAAGAAGAAGTAGTGAAAACTAGGAACGAGATGGAGAAGTTTCAAGCCTTGTATAATCAAAATCTATCAAGTATCAAAGCCTCAGAAGGATTAGCCACCATCCTGAATCAGCAAAGGAATCCAAAGTTGAAAACTGGTTTGGGTTATGAAGAGGGATCAAGTAGTGGCAAGCCAAGAAATGAAGAACCCATCAAGTTTGTCAAATGTACAACCAATAACAACAACGAACTTGCAGGAACAAAGGAAGACAATCAGCCGCCCAGGACAAGTAAGGAAAAAGATGCCAAAACTGAATCTGTAGAACAAAGAAGTAATTCGCTCACTGCTGAAAGACGTCATCATCCTGGAAGAAATAGATTTGCACAAAGAAGACAACCATTTCCCAGATACAAAGAATTTTTCCATGGCTATTGTTTCTACTGTTCTAACTTTGGTCACAAAGCTGTAAATTGTTCCTTAAGACTTAGACATGAGCAATTAAGACTTCAAAGGAATAAATACTTCCCACAACAAAGAATGATACAGTCAAGTAACAATCCTTCACAGACTGTAAATTGCCAAATTAAGTCTAGACACATACAACTAAGGAGGCCAAGAAACAATCAATAGTCAATAAGTAGACAACACTGCAACAATAAGTTTAACCTATAGAATAATGAGATTGAATTCTACACCTGTCATAACGTTGGACATAAATCTATTGACTGTCGGTTAAGGAACTATGAACCAGATTCGAAATCCCCTGCTGAAAATGTCAAGTTTTGGAAGAAGAAGGAAAGTAACAAGTGTGGATTAGTATTTTCCGCTTAAAGAAAAATGAACCCTTGGTATATAGACAATGGATGCTCCAAACACATGACGGGAGACAAAGGAAAGTTTCTATCCCTAAGTGAAAGCAAATCAGGAAATGTAACCTTTGGAAATGATGCTCCAGGGAAAATAAAGGGCAAAGGGATGGTGAGCTTAAGTAATGGAAAAGGAAAAGCCCAAGATGTTCTACTTGTGGATGAGATGAAACATAATCTGCTCAGTGTAAGTCAAATGTGTGACAGAGGATGAGAAGTGTTGTTCACGTCCAAGGATTGCAAGATAAAGTCTATAAACTTAGGACAAGTGGTGGCCAAAGGCATAAAGACAGAAAATAATGTATATGTGTTGAAAGAAAATAGAGAAGAATGTCATCTAGGAAAACATGATGAAAGCTGGTTATGGCATAGGAGACTTGGACATCTAAACTTTGACCACTTAATCAAACTCAAAAAACTCGAGGTAGTAAAAGATCTTCTGAGAATATCAAAGCCCCAAGATTCAATGTGTAAACCCTGTCAAGTAGGGAAGCAAAACAGGACACAGTTTAAGTCCAAGATCTTTACTTCAACAGAGAAACCACTCCAACTAGTTCATATGGATTTATGTGGACCATCAAGACAGGAAGGCACAGGGAAAGAAAAATACTTCAT
>JASDQU010099899.1:629965-649590 GCA_032191745.1 Picea mariana | reverse complement strand
GACAGGAAGGCACAGGGAAAGAAAAATACTTCATGCTGATTATCGATGATTACTCCAGACTTACTTGGGTTGCCTTTCTCAAGGAAAAGGCTGAAGCATTTGAGAAGTTTAAAATATTTAAGGCTTTAACTGAGACTCAAACAGGCAAGAGATTAAAGGCAGTAAGATCAGATCGGGGAGGAGAGTTTATGTCAAGAGACTTCAATGAATTCTGTGATGAGCATGGGATCAAGAGAGAATACACAATCCCAAGAACTCCACAACAAAATGGAGTTGTTGAGAGGAAAAACAGAACAATGCAGGAAATGGCCAGGTCAATGATGAATGAGAAGAACATTGGCCAAACATACTGGGTAGAAGCAATACACACAGCAGTCCATGTTCTTAATAAATCTCACCTCAGACCACAAAGTGACAAGACACCTTATGAACTGTGGTTTGGTAGACCTGCTTCAATTAAACACTTCAAAGTCTTTTGGAGTAAATGATACATAAATAATAATGATGAGAACCTCGACAAATATGATGATAGGGCTGATGAAGGTATCTTCTTAGGGTATGCTACAAATAGTAAAGGATATAGATGCTATAATAAGAGCCTACATAAAATGGTTGACTGTATTGATGTAAAAGTTGATGAAGGAATCCCAATAAGAGAGATGTACAGTAATGAGTCTTCTACAGAAGACACAGCTAAAGCTAAAGATGAACAGGTCCAAGAATTAGAAAATGAAGACTCTAAATCAGATGAAGACTCAAACACTTATCCAGACTCAAATCAGTAGTCAACTTTAAATTCCTCCTCTAGAATCATTCAAAAGAATCATCCTGCAAGTCAGATAATTGGAGAAAAAGACAAAGGTGTACAAACCATGAGAAAGCTAATCAAAACCACCAAACAATATCATATAGCTTTCATATCCATGCTAGAACCCAAGAATTTCAATGAAGCCAACAAAGATGACCATTGAGTTAAAGGAATGAATGATGAACTTGATCAGATTGAGAAAAACAATTCGTGGGAGATGGTTCATAGACCTGAAGGTAAAAATGTCATTGGCTCCAAATGAATCTTTAAGAATAAGTTGAAAGAGCAAGGACAAATTGTCAGAAACAAAGCAAGGTTAGTCTATAAAGGATATGCTCAGATAGAAGGACTGGATTTTGATGAAACATTTGTGCCCATAGAAAGATTAGAAGCTATCAGAATGTTTCTTGCCTATGGTTGTCATAAAAGGTTTAAAGTCTATAAAATGGATGTCAAGTCAACTTTTCTAAATGGAGATTTAAATGAAGAAGTCTATATGGAACAACCAGAGGGTTTCAAACTGTCTGATAACCTTGACTTAGTATGCAAGTTGAAGAAAGATTTATATGGATTAAAACAAGCTCCTCGTGCCTGGTATCACAGACTGGATACATATCTCAAAGACAAAGGGTTCAAGAGAGGAACAACTGATAGCAATCTGTATATTAAAACAGAGGATAATAATTTGCTCATTGTATTGGTCTATGTAGATGACATCATCTTCAGATGTAATAAGGATCCATTGGTACAATGGTTTGCTTCTTCCATGGAATCTAAGTTTGAAATGTCGATGATAGGAGAGCTATCATTTTTACTTGGTCTGCAAATTACTCAAAGGTCTGAAGGGATGTTCATTTCTCAAGAAAAATATCTAAGAGAAATGCTGAAAAGATTTCACATGGAAGACTCCAAACTTGTGGGTAGACCTATGGTTACTGGATGCAAATTAAGCAAAGATGGTGACTCACCTGATGTTGATCAAAGTTCATATAGATCAATGATAGGAAACCTACTGTACATCACAACATCTCGCCCAGACATAATGCATGCTGTACGAATGGTAGGAATATTTTAGTCTGCACCTAAACAGAGTCATTTGCAAGCTGTCAAAAGAATATTCAGGTATTTGAAAGAAACAATGACTTATGGTCTGTGGTATCCCAGAAATCAGAATTTTCAGTTAACTGCTTATTCAAATGCAGATTGGGCAAACTGTGTTGATGAGAGAAAAAACACCAGTGGAGGAGCATTCTTCCTGAGTGACTCATTAGTAGCATGGCTTAGTAAAAAGGAGGGTTCCATTTCTTTATCAACTATAGAGGCAGAGTATATTGCTGCTGCTACCTGTTTCAATCTTGTATTATGGATGATTCAGACACTTGCAGACTTGGAAGTAAAATACGCTGCACCAATCCCCATTCATTATGAAAACACAAGTGCCATCAGTGTGTCTAAGAATCTAGTATTCCACTCCAAGACCAAGCATATACCCATAAAATACCATTTTCTGAGAGAGCAGGTCACCAATCAGGTTTTTCAGGTTCAGTACATTCCAACCACATAACAAATAGCAGACATCTTTACTAAACCCCTAGCCAAGACCCCTTTTGAATATCTCCGACAAAAGCTGGGTGTCATCCCGTGTCACACCTAAGAGAGTCCATCCTGTTAGGGGGAGTCTTGTATTGATTGCATATCTGATACCTCCTAAAAATACTGCAACAACTCAGGGGGAGCGTGTTTTCTTTGACATTGATGTCAAAGGGGGAGAAAAGAACAGGTTCAGGTGCCTTTTGTTGCCATCAATGCCAAAGGGGGATATTTTTGGCATGTTTTACAGGTAGTGTATGCTTTTCATTGATGGCAAGTACAACAGTGATGATGGCTTGAGTACAGGAAGGATGTGCCAGGGTCTAGAAGTCTTTTGGGAAGACACTGCAGAGCAAGCTCAACAAGATCAGAGTATGCAATGATGGATCTCATTGAATATTTACCGATGAACGTCAGATATGAGACCGAGGCCCGACCGGAGTTGGATCCAGGAGTCCTGAAGTCACGAAATGTGAAACCCCGAAACCTTGAAATTGCGAAATAGGCGCATCGCTCCAAGTTTCGGCTACTGGAGTTTCGGATACCGGGAGATAGGGATGTCACGGACTCTCGTCATCAGTAGTGTTGAAGTGCCGAAATGTAAAATCCCGAAACCCAAAAGAAGGCACATCACTCGGAGTGTTGGATACCGAGATTTTGGCTACCAGGAGATGGAGATGTCAGAGACTCTCCTCAACAGGAGTCCCGAAGTCACGAAATGCTAAACCCCAAAATCGCGAAATAGGCACATCGCTCTAAGTTTCGACTACCGGAGTTTCGGATATCGAGAGATAGGGATGTCATGGACTCTCGTCATCAAGAGTCCTGAAGTGCCGAAATGCGAAATCCCGAAACCCGAAAGAAGGCACATCACTCAGAGTGTTGGATACTGGGATTTCGGTTACCGAGAGATGGAGATGTCAGAGACTCTCATCAACAGTAGTCCCGAAATCACGAAATGAAAAATGGTGAAATGATCTAAGATGTTTGTTGAAGGAGATCATGGACCGTTGATCCAACTCCATTTCGAAAGTATTGGATACCGAGATTTCGGATACCAGGAGATGGAAATGAGAAAGACTCTTCATCATAAGGAGTCTCAAAGTCAAGAAACCCGAAGTCCATAAATGATAAAGACTCCATACCAGAGTTTCAGATACCAGGAGTAGGAAAATTCAAGAGTAAAAAATCTTCATCAGAGGAGTCCCGAAATCGCGAAACCCGAAATCACGAAATGTCATAGTCAAGCTCCATTTCAGAGTTTTGGGCACCGCGACATGGAGAGTCAAGAAAATTCACCTCAAGAGTGCCGAAATGCTGAAATGCAGAAACGCAAAATCACAAAATGCAGTTCTTAAATAAGGCTATGGTCACAGCCATTGGTCACATCGACGAGAGATAGAGGAAAGAGCTAGAGCAACCAAGATCCATTTTGGGTATCGCGACATGGAGTTTCGAGACACTTGATCACACAAATCCCGAAATGCTGAAGAACGGAATACCAAAATGAACGCAAGACTTAGAGAAGTTAATCCAACGGTGCAGATGAAACTGAAGAAGATCGGAGGGCTACTATAGCACTTCTCAGTGTAACTACTAGAAACCACTGATGGTTTCTGCCAGAGGACTCGAAGAGACTTCGGTGTGATTTCCAGAGGAACTGAAGGGTCACAAGGAATCTTCCAGTAGGAGAAAAGACTATTCATGGAGGCTATTGATAGCTGGAAGAGCATTGGAGATGTTAACTGCGACAGAGAGGTTGAGGTCGACTGCAACAGAAGATGAAGAATCTCAACTGCCTGTGATGTGAAGTAATTTGATCATGGAACCCAGTGATGATGGACACATGGGATTAACAAACAAAGAAGATAAAGAATTACCATGATGAATAGGAAGAGCACTCGACATGTAGAGTATGCAGAACCACTGGACAAAGGGCATGCACAAGATGCACAGAGAGCATAAGAATAGGCAGAAGAAGAAGAGATGTGCAGTTGCTGTGGTGAGGGATGCATCTGTGAAGAAGGAGGTGGAGTGCAGTAGCTGAAATGGATAGAAGACAAAATCTGCATTGAATGGGAATGGTGCATAAATCACAAGAGGAAAAAGAATAGAAAATTGCAATGGAAGTGTGCAGGAAGACAGTGAGGAAGACAGAGCAACGAAATCTTGCAAAACAATGATGAGACTGGTAAGCCGTTGTTGAACACTATATCACTGTAATAAGTCTCAGTAATTCATATTCATAAACCAAGGTGGTAGGGAGGTGCTAGGGAGGACTGGTGTCCTCAGAGGTTCAAGTGGTGTGCTTGAACACAGGGAGTTGTAGCTTCCTTCTAGTTGGTGCTAGAGAAACCAGGGGGTTGGTGCTTCCTTCTAGTTGGTGCTAGAGAAACCAGGGAGTTAGTGCTTCCTTCTAGTTGCTGCTAGAGAAACCATGGAGTTGGTGCTTCCTTCTAGTGGGTGCTAGAGAAAACAGAGAGTTGGTGTTCTCAGCAAGTTGTAGCTTGCAAAAATAGAGGTTGTAGCCTCACAATGAGTTGGTGCTCATATGTATGATAATGTAAAGAATGTAAATAATACTTTTCATATAAAGAAGAAAAGGTTTTTACCCTTTATGGGTTTCCTCGAGAAATATCTGTCTCTGTGTATATCATATATGTGATTGATGTTGAATGTTCCATTGCTTATTTCTCTACATTATTGTGATCATCATTGAGTGCCTTGTAAAGAATTTAAAAGAAGCATAATTGTTTAAGCACGGTAACAACTGATTCACCCCCCCTCTCAGTTGTCCAATAGTTTCTAGAGTCTTTCCCCCTCCTGGACACCATGTTGTTACCGATTTTATTTTGACACTCCCTCATGTCCCCTCCAGAAGCTCCTATCCACCTTTTCTTGGTGGAGCTGGCCCTAGTGGCATCACTCAATCTTTCACACCTACTTATCAAATTCTTGTTGGAGGACAACCCCCACCCGATGGTCAAAATCACACTGGAACCTTACACCCATATGGCGGTCGAATCCCATTTGGGACACAACCCCCAGTTGGAGGACAACCCCCACCTACCCCACCCTCTAGACAGAACATACCTACGGCCTTGGCCCAGTATTGGAACTATCTTACTCAAGGTAATCCTCAATCGACTGGGGGGAAACAACCTCAAGCTATCTCTTTCATACCCCCTCATACAGGATAGCCATACCCAGGTCCACCTAATCCCATCTAGGGTTCAAACATCCCTAACCAGTACAACCCTATGGGCCACATGTATACAACCCAACAACTGAATCTACCTGAATCTTCTCATTATATGCAAACTGCTTACAGTCCTACTGGTATACCTATGAGACTTCCTTCCCAAAGTCACCAATACCCTCATGTGGATAGACAATTACCCTTTCTTTCCACTCTGGACCTCCCTGATTTATCTAGGATCTTGAACGACCCTATCCTTCATTCTCCCCATTGGCCTGTCATACCGACCAAGTTACCATCAGACATTCCCAAGTTTGATGGTCAATCGAGAGAGGATCCGAACAACCACGCAATGAATTTTCACCTTTTTTGTTCATCCAACTCTTTGATGGATGAATCCATTAGGTTAAGACTCTTCCAAAGAACCCTTACTGGTTCAGTTGCAAAGTGGTATATAGAATTACCATGAGGCTTCTTCATTGACTTTAATACCCTCGCCATGGATTTTCTCACCCATTACCAACTTCCTATCTGCTATGAAACGAGAACCGAGATATTAAGTTCCTTCAAGCAAAATAAGGCCAATCATATTTCCGATCACATCCATGAGTGGAGATGAAGAAAACTTTTGATCAAACTCGATCTTCCCGATCAACTATTGGCAGAATGGTTCACTAAATCATTCGTGAATAAAATCTCCCACGATATTTCCATGGGTGGCATTGTCACCGAAGAGAAGGCGATTAGTCGTTCTCAGTACCTTGATCTCATTTATTCACAAACGGGTACCCTATACGACTTACTCCATGACGCTCCTCATCCTTCTTCCATAACTACCTCGACAACCCCAACAACCTCTCATGCTATTGACAGTGTGATTGGCACTTTCCATGCTAACACCAAATCTACATCGGCCTCTCACACCAATACCAAATATTCTGCTTCTAATGTACAAAATTCTCTGTCTCCCACTCCTTCCACCGACAAAACTTTTGATGTGAACTCTGTTCAATCCACCCCCATCGGTAAAAATAAATCCAAAAAAGTAAAGGGTAGGAATAAGGAGGATAAAAATAACCCCCAATCCAAAAAAACAAAAACACAACCTGCTGACGAGAAGGATAAGCGTAAACCGAAATATCCATGTATTATATGTGGTGATGATCACTACACAAAAGATTGTCCGAGACGAGCTGAAGTCACTAAATTGCTTCAAGGGCCCCCGAAGCCTCCTACACCTATCGTCTTGTCCAAACCTTTCCCTTCTCAATAGCAGGCCCAAGTGGTCATTCATGACCAACCTTCTCCTTCTAATACTTCATAAGTCCTAATGTGCATGGGTGATTCAAATAAGAACAACATTGCTATGTCCTCGAGGTGTAGGAAAGTCGGTGACGGAGTGTGTTGTTAAGCCACTCTGTGTTGAAAAGTCACTGGTTCAAAACTTGCGGGGAAAAAAAATCCAACCATGTTAAAGGTTGGTGTGGCTCAGGCCGAGTGCGATTCCCGGGTGATTTTTATGGCTTAGATTCCCATGAGTCGCAGTTTCTCAAGCCACAGGTTAATCCCGATGCTAACAGGTTCAGCCACATTAACAAAAAAAAAAAAAGAACGGCATTGTTATTACCACTCGGGCAAAAGATTATTCTCCCTCCAAGGAGAAAGTTGATGATACACCACCGCCATTGGTACAACCGACTCCCTCAACTTCACCTCCCAACGGTCCTCTTCATATTGAACGATCGAGCCTCGATAGTATTCTTCACCCTCCTCCCAAGGGAGTTGTTCGAAAGTCTGCCTTCAATCCTCATGCGCGTGCTGCTCAAAACTACAACATTGTAGAAGATCTTGCGCAAGCACCCTCCGTGATGTCGGCCCTCGAAGTCCTCCAAAGTTGCCCCACACAATGGAGGTCTTATTAAAGGCTATTGGTGGAATCGATCCCATATATACAAACTTAATAATCTTTGACCTGGAAGATCACATTCCAAGGCTCCCCCCTCAATTAGTGTTTCAGATACAAGTTGTTGTTGAAACCAAAAATATCTATAGAACAGTTATTAACGAGGGAGCCTCGACATGCATCATGTCTATCACTTGTTGGAGAGCCATTGGTTCTCCTTCCCTTACTGAATCACACAACACCCTTAAGGCCTTTAATGGCTCTGGTTTTAAGACCTACGGTGTCCTCCCTTCGTTGCCCATTATGTTGGAAGGCAAAACGATCAACATCAAAGTTGAGGTCTTTGATGCACCTCTCGATTATAACCTCTTGCTTGGCCGCAGCTGGATCGATTCCATGCATGTGGTTGTGTCCACACTTTTCTACGTGTTATGTTTCCCACACCAAGGAAAAGTGGTCACTATTGACTAGCTAGCCTTTTTCAATTTTGACTCCCATACCAACAACGTACCTTTCTTTTCAAAGACACCTCCTGGGTATGAGAATGTTGGTGTGGGTCTTCATAAAGATTCCTCTTTGATGGGTACTTTCCCCATTCTACCACCTGATGTTCCACATCCGTTTGTCACCTTGATCAACATGATTTCCACCTCCGTTCGAGAAACCCCTGCGTCTTATGACCCATGGATACTACCCAACCCCGGTGATCATCTTCGCTATGGCGACCAAATGACTTTGAGTCTAGTCGAATCCGCTTATCAAGACATTCAATCGGAAACCCCTTCTACCCCCTCTCTTGGTGATTTATCTCCGGATCCATTCCATGTCATTTTTCCTATAGACGAGATGATTATGTCTGTTATGTCCATGGAAGATACCCCTTGGGACGATGGAAATCATCATTCCATTCTCTTCCTAGAACAACACACCATTGAGAGTTACCAACGGATCTCGACTCTGTCGACTGTTGTCATCATTTCTACCATTCCCGAGTCTACACACGATATGTTCTATGAAGGGAACTTAAGTAATATCTCACCCACCATCCCACTCGACATATCCATTAAACTCGGAGTTGTCGAAAATGTGCATATCGGAGCTTTGTGTTCGAACGACGAAGTTGTCACCTACAAGTCTCTTTTTCAAGAATTCCGTGACGTCTTCACATGGAGATATGAAGAAATGCCGAGTATTGACCTCGACATTGTTGTACATGAGATTAAGACATATCCAGGCGCTAAACCCATCTGACAATGACTTTGTTCGATCCACCGGTGTAAAGCAGCTGCTATCAAGCTTGAAGTTGAGAAACTTCTTAAAGCTGGCTTTATTTACCTTGTGGCTCTAACTGAATGGGTTTCCAATCTTGTTCCGGTTAACAAGAAACAAGGTACGATTCATGTGTGCGTTGATTATAGGGATATTAACAAAGCTTGCCCTAAAGACAACTTCCCCACCCCCTTCGTTGACCAGATCGTCGAAGATTGTGCCAGGAGTGAAATATTCTCTTTGATGGATGGTTTCTCCAGATATAATCAAATCAATATCGTGCTCACCGACCAACACAAGACCAATTTTTTTTTTTCCTTTGGGCACTTTTGCCTATCGAAAACTACCCATTGGTTTAAAGGATACCGGCACAACTTTTCAATGTGCTATGTCTTATGCCTTTCATGATATAAAGCACATTGTGCAACCATATATCGATGACCTACCGGCTCATTCCATGCACCGTGTAGATCATCCAACACACCTCCGAGCCATTTTCCTTCGATGTCGGTTTTACCGTATACGCTTAAACCCGCACAAATGTGTTTTTTGTGTAGAATCCGACTAACTTTTAGGATTTATTGTTTCATGTCAAGGGATCAGGGTAGATCCTTTGAAGGTTGAGGTGATTCTTAATCTCCCTCCTCCTTCCTCACTTCGCTAGCTACAAAGTTTGCAAGGGAAGGAAAACTTTCTACATCGTTTCATCCCAAACTACCCTGAGTTAACCTTCGGATTTACTCGAATTCTCAAGAAAGGTTCCGAGTTTGTATGGGATACCACTGCCAACAAAGATTTCAACACTTTAAAACTGACTTTAACCTGTACCCCACTACTTTTCCCACCCAATTATGGTCGAGATTATTTCCTTTATCTCGTAGCCTCAGACTCTACCATTGCTATGGTTCTAGTTCAGGAGGATGATTCTCATGATGAACATGTCATTTATTATTTGAGTCAGAGTCTCATGACTACCAAAACCAAGCATTTACATGTTGAAAAACTGGCCTTGGCAGTCGTCCAAGCCATCCAACGTTTCCGGTAGTATATCTTTTTACGCAAGAGTACTGTGATTTCCAACTGCAACCCTATGCAACACATTCTTACACACCAATTGCTAGGGGGAAAATACTCCAAATGGATCATAATACTCCAGGAGTTTGACTTAGAATTTGAATGCGCTAAGTCCAATAAATCCTTGGTGTTTGCCGAATTGATATGTGACCTTCCTTGTTGTGAGATGCAAAATGTAGCAGAGGATTCATTGCCCGATGAATCCCTTTTTCTGATCAGTTCCGATGACCTTTGGTATGGGGATATCATTATATATCTCCAGACTCAGACTTTCCAGCCTGATTTTTCTAACACTGACTGTCGTCGAATACATTACCAAACCTGTCAGTATATTATCCTCGTTGATACTCTTTATCGTCGTGGGATTGACTCCATTTTTCGATGATGCCTCACCTTTGATGAACCCGAGAAAGCCTTGAATGACTTCCATTCTGGAGCATGTGGTGGTCACATGTCTGGGTATTCTACTACCCAAAAGATCTTATGCGCTGGGTATTTTTGGCCTTTTTTATTCAAATATTGTATTATTGTTGTCCAAAAATGCCACGCATGCCAAACATACAACAATAAAATACGATCACACCCTGCTCCTCTACACCCTATAGTCTCTATTGGACCTTTTGCGAAATGGGGTATCGATTTCATGACATGTCACCCTCACTCGACGGGGGGCATGGATACATTATTGTAGCCGTATATTATTATAAGAAATGGGCCAAGGTGATGCCTACATTTGACAATATGGGAAATATTCCAACACTATTCATATTCAATCATATTATTAGTTGGTTTGGTTTTCCCCAAGCTATCGTTACTGATCACAGTAGCCACTTTAGAAACTTCATGATGTTCAAACTCAGCAAAAAGTTGGGTCTTTGCCATGAAAAATCAACACCCTATTACCCATAGGCCAATGTCCAGGTTGAAGCAATAAACAAAGTCCTCATTACCATGCTTCGACAAATGATAGGGATTCACAAAACTAGTTGGCACACAATGTTGTTTTCAACATTGTGGGCTTACCGGACATCCGTCAAGTTTGCTACCGGGTTTACACCTTTCCAGTTAGTTTATGGTATAGAAGCCATCTTTCCGATTGAATGTGAGATACCATCTCTAAATCTAGCTATTCAATTTCTCCCAAACACTTCTGCTGAAGAAGAACGTCTGTTGTATCTTATGCAACTGGATGAAACTCGTCGTGATGCCACCCTAGTTATAGAAACCCAGAAGAAACGCGTTAAAGCCCAGTATGAAAAACATGTCAAACCACGCATTTTCTCTGAAGGTGATCTAGTTTTGCTTTATGAACAAGATTGGGATTTGCTAGGAGTCGGAAAATTTGAGGCTATGTGGCGAGGTCCTTATATCGTCAGACGAGTGTTGGAGAAAGGAGCCTACGAGTTAGTGGACTATGATGGTGTCCCTTTGAATGAACCTAGAAATGGGCTTTACTTAAAGAAGTACTATGCTTAGGTCATCTGTGCATGAGTGCTTGTATTTTATTGTATCATACTTTAGTGTGCTTTTTCGTTATTTGGTTTTTACCCTCGACCGCTTACCTTGCATCGTTCTTGGTTTCCAGATGTTGGAGTCTTCGCTACCCCGCATTGGCTTCACCGATGGTGTCAGTTGTAGTACTCAGAACCTAGCTTCTACTACATGGGAAATTTATGCACCTACAAATGAACTTATCAGTCTACGAGTTGTTTGCCTCGGTCGTGCGACCAATAATATCACAAAATACAACATTGTTATTGAATTGTTGACTGATGCTATTTCACTTGGTATCCACCACCTGGTTATACGACTTGATTCACAACTAGTAGTTCTATAGTTAAGTAATGTCTATGCTATCCGAAGTCCTACTTTATTACGGGTATATCTACGAATTCGCCTTTTGGAACATTATTTTGATTATATCGAATATCATCACATTCTTAGATGTCTAAATACGTTGACTAATTCTTTAGCTAATTATGTGTTAGATAGACATCTGAGACTCTTATAACACCAATCACACATCATATGTATTATACAAAACAAAATAAGCCGGTAGAAGCCGCATATGTATATTTAACGATCAAAAGTTTTACAAAAGTTTTGGTCCAAAGACCAAAATATCAAAATATGAAGCCCATGGCTTTTACAAATTAGCATCACGGATGACGCTCACGGTAACATACAACTGCTTGTGCTACCCTACGGAGAAGTTGACTAAGAGACTCAGACACACCCACATTATGGTGCTGATAGCGTCTCGAGATATTCCCAATAGAGATGTCTGGGACATCTACAGTCAGTCCCTCTAAGTTCTGTTCAATTTCCTCATAGTCCTCAGCATCCCATCCTACCGCTGGAGCCACTTCCCCTCATCTCTGAATGGGAGATGTTCCTGGAGGTCGATACCGCCCCACATTTGTGTCATCAAAATAAATTTTTGATTAGTCCTTGGATCAAAAACATAAAAACATTTTATATAACAAAATTTACAAAAAAATTAAAAAAACAAAATATGTACTTCTTACCTAAGTCACCCCACTGAGCATCCTCAGGCAGAACCAAATCCGGAACTCCTCGGAAATCCAAGCCAGCATATGCATAGTCATCGATCATCACCATCTGGGGCCTCAATTAGTCAAAAAATGAAACATTATATTTGATTATATGGCCTGCTACGTGTCGAGCCATGAGGTTACACTACCTCATCATCCTCGGATCCCGTGGGGCTAGTAAGCCCCAATATACCTGTAGACATAGTAGTGGGACCCTCTCAAGGAATAAAGACACCAAAATCGACCCGTACTCGAACTATTTCAGGTTACCCCTTCTGCACTTTGTCAGTTGCCTCTTCATGCTGCGAAGAACCATGTCCGACCAGTGGAAAACCCAAGGCTCTGTGCACTCTATTTCATACTGGAAATAGCTCTGGAGAGCCATGTGCAGAGCCGCACTCCTGACCATGCATGAAATAGTAAACAAGAAAGTCCGTAGGGTTAGATCTTGGACACCCCAGATGGCGACTTTACCCTTGCTTCTCTCCACCTCGGGAACACAATATTGGCGAACATACTCGCTCATAGGAAGTCCACCACCTCTACCTCTGGTCAGAGTCTCATGGTATCCACGTCATGACAACCCCGTCAGAAAATAGATATCCTTGATATTTAGTGTAAGCGTATGGACCCCTACATGAAATACCTGTTGATCCACATCCCACATGTGAACCAGGTACTCTAACAACCTGAGTTGGGATCTCATGCCCTGGATCCTGAAAATTTTTAAGATCCCACATTCCTGGAGGGAAACAACTATACCCAGATCATTTCCGACAATGGAATCATCCTCCTCATGTTATCTTTCCCTCCATTCTAACATAGTGATGATCAATACTTGCAATGGAGCCATGAGAAGGAAGTTAACAACTCAATTTAACCTCTTGAATAAATTTTTATTGAGCAAAAACATACGCGAAAATTCGATTTTCGGCCCTCGCAGGTGAAGCTTTCACACAATGCGAGATTCTCACAGGTGCACTGAAGCCCACCTGTGAAAACCTTAGGTTCTCACAGGTCCCAAATGGCCCACATGCGAGAATTCC
Organism: Picea mariana; assembly: GCA_032191745.1. Classification (NCBI taxonomy): domain Eukaryota; kingdom Viridiplantae; phylum Streptophyta; class Pinopsida; order Pinales; family Pinaceae; genus Picea; species Picea mariana. Next base: position 636,146 of record JASDQU010099899.1, on the reverse strand, counting down.
TGAGCGCACCTACCAGCCCCAAAATGGACTCAAACACTAAAGTTTGCCAATAAAAATAAAATGTAATCCATGAAAAAGTTGAAGAATCAGGAGATTACCTCGTTGGCCGAAACCATTTTCTGAATGACCGCTTGTACCTCCAGCAATCAACCGAAGAAATTTGGGAAAAAAGAGGTGCGTTGGACAAGTTTTTGACAAAGTAACAATGAAATGGTAAAAAGGGATTTTCACCCATATTTATTCACTCTTTTACTATTTTTCATTGATTTTTTATATTATTTTTATTATTTTGCCTAAAAACCTATTTCCCTAATGGCCTTGTGAGTATGGTTTTTCGCAGATAGATGACCTAGAAGCTTGAACGATGGTGTACGATTATTTTTTCCTTTTTTATCCGTCACATGTATGAATACCTTTTTAGGGTTTTGTAGGAAAAACCTCGAGCTCAGTCTTTGTTCGTTCTCGTGCTCGAAAATACATGAGAACGCAAATGAGTACACTTTTGTCGTATTTTCGTACTCGTCATGGTAACATGAAAACAACAAAAATAAGGGAGTATCCTTTAAGCTCTTTTCACACTCCATAAAAAATGAAAAGATTGCCGAGCGATCTTGTTCTTTTCACGCTCGTAAAAGTATTTGAAGAAAACGTTCGATGAGCGATAGTTTATCACTTTTTCGGTCTCGCCGAACTAATTTACGAAAAAGGAACTGGGAGAGTTCTCTTTAAGTTTTTTTCAGAGTCTCAAAACATGAAAAAACCTTGAGATTTCTATCTTTGGACTCATTAAACAAACATCGAAAGACCTTTATGGGACCGATTCACTCCTTCCTAGGGTTCGCTAAACATACTTCGAGGGACTTGTTCGAAGGATGGGCTTACATCAACAAGCATATGTTATCCTCCTCAAGCTTGTGTAAAAATAAAGAGGTACTCGCTAGAAATGGTGTTGGAAATTTTGGGAAAGGGATGTGCCTTCGTATTTGTATTAGTGGCAGTAAGCGTTGCTCTTGAACATGACACCCCCAGTTTGTCATTTGAATCCGAGTTGGGAAATCCATTTGTCTCTCATCTGAATTGCTACAAGGTCATATCTTGGGTCGTCTTTGAGTCAATGCTGCCAAGACCATTGTCATGTCGTCCATATGTTCAAGATAAGTCCAAACAAGCCCTCCATTGAGTCAACCATCTACAGTTGTCAATTCTTACCATGTTGGCCTTCCCTGTGTCAGTTTCAAATCATATTCATGCTTTGACTTACCCTAAAATCTATTACTTATTTCGTGTCATTGATGGGGGATACATCAAGGCCCTCCTGTGACGAGTCTTTTTCCGTTGACTCCAACTCATTATCCGGGAATAAGACTTATAAATCATTTAGTACCTTAGAACCTACATGCCTTAATGGCAGGTCTCTTCGCTTTCGATAGTGGATTCACATCATTGGTCCCTGATCAAGAGATTCCACCGAGTGTTCGACTTCAACTCATTTATTCACATTCGTTCGGATTGTACTTAGGTACCTTGAGAGTCATTGACATCAATGGTGATTTCCCTCGCACTTGTTAACAGTTTTCATCAATGACCGATAATCAAGTGGTTTCTACCATGTTCGACTTCGAAACCTATAATCACATGGTTAGATTCGTACTTTCAGATGACGAGATTGAAGACCCTGGGTCTCATCTTTTTTTTTCTAGGTTGTGATGGAGTATTTATGATTTGTATTGACACATAGATCCACTTTGTATGTCGCGTGACTATGTCCTAATCTGAGTCTTATAACACATAGATCCATAGTGTATTCCTGGTGGCTATGTAGCATTTTGATGACATGGATCCATGGTGTATGATTGGTGGTCATGGCCTACATTTGTGATTTCATTCATTTGTAGTCTGAGCATGGGAATGCCTACCTCAGAACTGGTATTATATTCTGCAGATGCTTGATTGTTTTCAGGTTTCCGATTAGGTGTGATCCTTGTTTCTAACACACAGACGCATTTTACAAAGTATTTCAACTATCACAAGTTCCAGCCTCATACTTTGGGGGGCATTCTGTTACACATTATTTTGGTCACTCTGGTGTTATATGTTCAGGATCTCATAAGGACCTTTTTCCTGAGAAAAGTGACTGTTGTCTTCTTCTACAAAACATATTTTTAAGATGAGTTCGCAGGATGCATATATTGTAGGGTGTGAAAAATCCTAATTCTCGCAGGTTACTCTATTCTTGGTTTGTGATGGGTTCACATTTTCTCTATAGGCAGGGTGCGAACTTGCTTCAAATCTTAAAAGGAAGAAGAGGTTACAAAGGTTATAGAAGAGGATCTTCTAGAAAATGAGTTGGCATTCACATGGTTGGCATCCTACCGCTTCTCAGATTTAGTGGGATCATCCTCATCCCTTTAACCATCTCTCCTTCTCCTATATAATGAAAAGTTTCTCAAGGAAGAGGTTAAGCAAGATTGAATAGATAATTGATGAAATAATAGGTTCAGAATTGTGTGAGGAATCCTATTTGAATTGGTGCTTGAGGCTTCCATTTGTCCATCAAGCCATAGTGGATCTTCTTCATGGAAGTTTGGAGAAAGTGTGTGTGTTGGAACAAAGGACCACCAAAAGGAAGCTTGCAACATCAAGGCAATCTGGTTGTATCTTCTACTTTCATTTAATATAATACAGTGGCATGTCCCTTTCCCATAAAATCACTTTTATTTTATTACATGACTCCTTGATCACATGTTTAGGTCTTCATTGAATGCATGATTGTTTCTTTCACCTTAGTCGATTTGTGTCGTTCTAGATCTGATATCACAAGGCTACCAAAGCGAAGCAGGGACAACAAAGACATAAGGAAGCGATATCTAAAGGTATGTCACTTATTCCTTCTTCAATGACAAATTCAATGATTGTAACTTAGGGAAAGCATCATGTCCTGTCTTGTTTTGTTCTAGATCTAGGTGGATCTAGGGAGATCTATTAGTGTCAGCATATACCAATTTATCCTATAACAATGCTGATCTCTTGCCATGTGTCCTCTGGATCCAATGACCCATATCATTTCACAACTTCGTATTTCACAGAGTTGGAGGATGGCTCTTGACCATTATCCTCTTCACTGTTATACTGGATATAACGGCTGTTAGTCCTTCGTGCTTCAATCCGACGACTGAGGTCTAATATCCTCCTCTGCACGCTCCTCCTGTCTGTACTCTGATCTGACAACCATCGAGAATTCTAGATTGGTGACCCAACAACCACTATCGCTTCTCCTCCTAAGATTTGGCTTTCTCAAATCTCTAAGTGTCAAAGGCCACGACCTTTGATCCTTATGCGAGCCTTGATGACTTGGACCTCATCTTCATTTCTGGGAACACTATCTCTTCTAAGATTTGGTAATGGAATTCACCTCGACCCTGGCACCCACTTGCGCTCTGCGTGCAATGTTGCGCTATTCCTTCTCAGCTTCTTGACCTTGTTCTTCTGTGTCTTCGTCGCTGGTGGTTTTTCTTTCCATGTACACTCTGTTTCTAAAACTTCCATCATCATTGTTGTTAATGCCATTAATGATAAGCACACTCTGCCTATAAACATGCCAACAATATCCCCCTTTTGCATTGATGGAAACCTTGAATGACTGCACTATTCTTCTTAGACCTCCAACTATAACATCCACACCTTTTCTCCCCGTTTGACATCAATGTCAAAGAAAACATGCTCCCCCTGAGCTATTGTAGTATTTTTCAGAGGTATCAAATATTCAACCAACAAATACTCCCCCTTACATAATGGACTCTCTTAATTTGATAATGGGGTCAAACCCAACTTCCGGTGTAGATACTCAAATTGAGATTGTGCAAGCGGTTTAGTGAAGATATCAACAATCTGATATTTGGATGGAATATAATGCACATAAACCACATAGTTAGTTACTTGTTCTCTCAAGAAGTGATACTTGATGGGTATATTCTTGGTCTTGGAGTGAAAGACAAGATTCTTTGACACATTAATTTCATTGGTATTATCACAATGAATTGGGATCGGTGCAGTATATTTTACCTCCAAGTCTGAAAGTGTTTGAATCATCCACAATACTTGGTTACAACAAGTGGCAGCTGCGTTGTATTCAACTTCTGTAGTTGATAAGGAAATGGAACCTTGCTTCTTGCTTAGCCATGATACAAGGGAATCTCCTAAGAAGAATGCACCTCCACTCGTGCTTTTCCTTTCATCCACACAATTAGCCCAATTAACATCTGAATAGACTGATAGTTGAAAATTATGATTCCTAGGATACCATAGGCCATAGTCCATTGTTCCTTTAAAGTATCTGAATATTCTTTTGACAGCTAACAAATGACTCTGTTTAGGTGTGGCCTGATACCTTCCTACTAGTCCAACAACATGCATTATGTCTGGAAGGGATGTTGTGATGTACAATAGGCTACCTATCATAGACATATATGAATTCTGATCAACATCAGGTGAGTCATCATCCTTGCTTAACTTACATCCAGTGACCATAGGTGTGCTCATGGATTTAGAATCTTCCATTTGAAACCTTTTCAACATTTCTCTTACATATTTTTCTTGAGAAAGAAATATTCCTTCGGACTTCTAAGTAATTTGTAGGCCAAGTAAAAATGATAGTTCCCCTATCATAGACATTTCAAATTCAGACTGCATGGCAGAAGCAAACTATTTTACCAGTGAAGAATTATTACTACCAAAGATGATGTCATCTACATAGACCAACACAATGAGCAAATCATTACCCTCTGTTTTGATATATAGATTGTTGTCAAATCTTCCTCTCTTGAACCCTTTGTCTTGAAGATATGTATCCAGTCTGTGATACCATGCACGAGGAGCTTGTTTCAACCCATATAAGGCTTTCTTCAGCTTGCAGAAAAATTCAGGGTTATTTGACAGTTGGAAACCCTCTGGTTGTTCCATACAGACTTCTTCTTTTACATCTCCATTTAGAAAAGCTGACTTGACATCCATTTGATAGACTTTAAACTTCTTATGACAAGCATAGGCAAGAAACATTCTAATAGCTTCTAATCTTGCTACAGGCACAAATGTTTCAACAAAGTCCAGTCCTTCTATTTGAGCATATCCTTTGCAAACCAATCTATCTTTATTTCTTACAATATTTCCTTGATCATTCATCTTATTTTTGTAGACCCATTTTGATCCTATTACATTTTTATCTGCTAGCCTAGGAACAAGTTCCCAAGTGTCATTCTTTTCAATCTTGTCCAATTCCTCATTCATTGATTTTAACCAATTTATTTCTTTACTGGCCTCATTGAAGTTCTTGGGTTCCACCATGGATATGAAGGCTATATGTGATTGCTCAGTGTTTTTGATTATCCTTCTCTTGGTTTTTACGCCTTTGTCTTTTTCACCAATTATCTGACTTGCAGGATGATTCTTTTGAGTAATTTTGGAGGAAGAATTTGATGTTGTCTGCTGATTTGAGTTTGCTCGAGTATTTGAATCTTCATCTAACTCAAAGTCTTTTTGTTCTGATTCTTGTACCTTTTCAGATTCAACTTCATCTATATCCTATGTTGTTGATTCAGTATTGTTCACCTGATCCGGATTATTTTCGGCATGAAATGAGAGCGGAGATATAACATAGAAATATTCAGAGATATAGTGGAAATATAAAAAGAGTCACAGTAATACATGATTTCTATTAATGAAATGAATGTACAGAGACTGTAAAAGTACAGAGTGAAAGACTCGCTAGAATGGTGGTAGCTTATCTCTGAGAAGAGATGTGACGGCTACTCGCATCTGTGAGAAGATGAATACAATAAGGTTCTGAAGGCCTTTTTACAATAAGCAGGAATGCCAAAAACCCTAGACATCCAAAAACCTAACCCTGGGAGATGAAGCGCCAAAAGTCATGTGGGCCCCGTTTGGGTAAGTTGGTGCATCAACTTCCCGGGGTCATAACTTTTGCATACAATCTCCGTTTTAGGCATATGATAGCTCGTTGGAAAGATATATCTGAGAAATATAACTTTTGGGTGAGAAACATTAATCTACGATCCATGTTGCTCCCCGTTTTCTCAAAAAACATCATTTAGGGCCTCAAAATGGCCCCGGAAGTTAAAAACTGCTAAAAATAGTAAATTACCAAAATTGCCAGAAACATGTTTTG
>JASDQU010099899.1:606505-627540 GCA_032191745.1 Picea mariana | reverse complement strand
CCCAGTAAGTTTCCCACCAATGTTTGACATGAGGGAGAGCTTTAAGGAGTGCGAAGGTGATCTTTTCCTTGTCGGAAAAATTATGAACAGAGAAATAACCTTCTAGCAGATTTAACCATTTATCTAGGGCATCTGCATCTATTTGACCTTCAAATATGGGAATATCAAAATTAACCTGTACCTTGAAAGGTGAGGTGCCTCCAAAGTGGCTGCTTGATGAAGATGCGCTTGATGCTATCGGTAGGCGTTGAAGGATGTGGGAAAAATTCTCCATCATTTCGTCCCTCTGTCGCGTGAGAGCTTGCTCAAGCAACAGACTGATAGGATCGTCTGCTCCATCATTTTTCTTTTCTTCCACCATTGAGGGTTTCTTGGGTGTGCGAGAGTGATTGTCCTCAAGAGAGACAAGCTTGAGACCCAACTTGCTATACTCGGACCTCGTCGGGGACATGCACTGAAAAAACGATCAAGAGCAGCCTTCTCTGATACCACTGATCCGGATTATTTTCGGCACGAAATGAGAGTGGAGATATAACATGGAAATATTCAGAGATATAGCAGAAATATAAAAAGAGTCACAGTAATACACGATTTCTATTAATGAAATAAATGTACAGAGACTGTAAAATTACAGAGTGAAAGACTCGCTAGAATGGTGGTAGCTTATCTCTGAGAAGAGGTGTGACGGCTACTCGCATCCGTGAGAAGATGACTACAATGAGGCTTTGAAGGCCTTTTTACAATAAGCAGGAATGCCAAAAACCCTAGACATCCAAAAACCTAACCCTGGGAGATGAAGCGCCAAAAGTCATGTGGGCCCCGTTTGGGTAAGTTGGTGCATCAACTTCCCGGGGTCGTAACTTTTGCATACGATCTCTATTTTAGGCATATGATAGCTCGTTGGAAAGATATATCCGAGAACTATAACTTTGGGGTGAGAAACATGATCTATGATCCATGTTTCTCCCCGTTTTCTCAAAAAACATCATTTAGGGCCTCAAAATGGCCCCGAAAGTTAAAAACTGCTAAAAATAGTAAATTACCAAAATTGCCAGAAACATGTTTTGGGCCAGTTGGAGAAGGTGGGTGGCCACCAATATCCACCTGGATCATCACCCCTCTTACTGGAATTCCTTCATCAACTTTTATGTCAATACAATCAACCAATTTATGCAGCCTCTTATTATAGCATCTGTATCCTTTACTATTTGTAGCATACCCTAAGAATATGCCTTCATCAACCCTGTCATCATACTTGCCAAGGTTCTCATTATTTTTTTTTTATGTAGCACTTACTCCCAAAGACTTTGAAGTGTTTGATTGAAGCAGGTCTTCCATACCACATTTCATAAGGTGTCTTATCACTGTGTGGTCTGAGATGGGCGTTGTTAAGAACATGGAATGCTGTGTGTATTTATTCTACCTAGTAGGTTTGACCAATGTTCTTCTCATTCATCATTGACCTGGCCATTTGTTGCACGGTTCTGTTTTGCCTCTCAACTACTCCATTTTGCTGTGGAGTTCCTGGGATTGTGTATTCTCTCTTGATCCCATTTTTATCACAAAATTCGTTAAAATCACTTGACATAAATTATCCTCCTCTATCTGATCTTACTGCCTTCAACCTCTTACATGTTTGGTTCTCAGTTCAAGCCTTAAATATTTTAAATTTCTCAACTACTTCAGTTTTTTCTTTGAGAAAAGAAACCCAAGTAAGTCTAGAGTAATCGTCAATGATCAACATAAAGTAGTTTTCCTTCCTGTCTTGATGGTCCACATAAATCCATATGAATTAATTGGAGTGGTTTCTCTGTTGAAGTAGAGCTCTTAGATTTAAACTGAGCCCTGGTTAGCTTTCCTACTTGGCAGGGTTTATGCACAAAGTCTTGTGGCTTTGATATTCTTGGAATATATTTTACTGCCTCAAGATTTTTGAGCTTGATTAAGTGGTCAAAGTTTATATGTCCAAGTCTCCTATGCCATAACCATATTCCATCATGTTTGCTTAGATGACACTCTTCTCTATCTTTTTTCAGCACATATACATTATTATTTGTCCTTATGCCTTTAGCCACCACTTGCCTTGAGTTTACAGACTTTATCTTGCAATCCTTGGAAGTGAACACCACTTCACATCCTCTGTCACACATTTGAATTACACTGAGCAAATTATGTTTCATCCCATCTACAAGCAGAACATCCTGTGATTTTCCTTTTCCATTACTTAAACTCACCATCCCTTTAACCTTGATTTTACCTGGAGCATAATTTCCAAAGGTTATGTTTCCTAATTTGCTTTCACTTAGAGATAGAAACTTACCTTTGTCTCCCATCATATGTCTGGAGCAACCACTGTCAATATACTAGGGGTTATTTTGTCTTTGAGCTGACAACACTAGTACACACTTGCCATTTTCTTTCTTGTTCCAAACCTTGACATTTTCAGCAGAAGGATTCAAATATGGTTCATAGTTCCTTAGGCGACAATCTGCAGCTTTATGTCCATAATTATGGCAGGTGTAACATTCTGGTTCATTGAATAAAGGATCATAATGATTGTTATGCTTAACCTGTGTTATTTTCCCAGCCATCACATGATTTGCAGTATGTAGTTGTTTGTTACTTGGCTGTCTCATTCTTTGTTGCGACATATATCTAATCCTTGAGTGTCTTGATTTCTCATATCTAAATTTTAAAGAGAAGTTTACAACTTTGTGACCAAAGTTAGAACATTAAAAACAATATCCATAGAAAAATCCTTTGTACCTAGAAAATGGATGTCTTCTTTGAGGAGGTCGATTTCTTCCATGCTGATGATTTCTTTGAGAAGAGGGTATATTATTTCTTTGTTCTACAGTTTCAGTTCTGGTACTTCTTCCTTCGCTCTTCCTTGGTGGCTGATTATCTTCCTTTGTTCCTCCATATTTATTGTTGTCAATGCATGTAGATTTGAAAAACTTGATGGATTCTTTGTTGCTTGGCTATCCATTATTTGATCCTTCTTCATAACCCAAACCAGTTTTAAAATTTGGATTCCTTTGCTGATTCAAAATGGTGGCTAATCCTTCTGAGGTTTTAATGCTTGGAAGATTTTGGAGATATAATGCTTTAAACTTCTCCATTTCTTTTCTGATTTTTACTACCTCTTCTTCCAAGGCTTCACATATTGCCTTCTTTTATGATAAATTTTGTTTCATAATGTCTTCTATTTTCTTTGCCTCTTCTAATTCTACTTTCAACAGGGAAAAGTCTTCATAAGGTTTTTTACTGTCTTTCTCGAACTGTATCAACAATTATTTTTTCTTCTTCTTCTTGAGTCTGAGTCTAGCAATTTATTCTAGAGAACTGACCAGTTCTCCTTCCAAGTCAACCACAACTTCTTCATCATCAACATCACTTCCTGTGATTTTATTATCATAATCCTCTAAGCATAGAGGGGCTTCCGCAGTGAAATATATTAGATATAATTTTTGGGATTAACTGCGTAGTGTAAGTCATTAATCTATGACCCATATCCATGAGTATTATTGGTCAGTTGCGACTAATACTCATGGATATGGTTCATATATTAATGACTTACACTACGCAGTTAATCCCAAAAATGATATCTAATATGTTTCACTGCGGAAGCCCCTCTATTCTTAAATAATAAGAGTGAAGGGAGCTCTAACTGGATAGTTCATAAGGCACAATAATTTCTAAGGTTTTGCAAATGGGGTAGCAAGCTAAGTGGGCTTGATTGTGGGGAAAAAATCCACAGCTAAGCATGCTTGGGCCAAAGGCGTCTTGGGATGGGTGACCACCTGGGAAGTCCTGGTTACCGGGTGCAAGCCCCAAAAGTGATGATTGATGCTATGCGATTCATTTCACTGGTTTCAATCCCATTTCTTCACCCATGTGAGCATCACCCGATGCAATGAGTGCTAAGTGGACTATTCAAATCATGAGTATTATTGGTCAGTTGCAACTAATACTCATGGATATGGGTCATAGATTAATGACTTACACTAGGCAGTTAATCTCAAAAATGATATCTAATATGTTTCACTGCGGAAGCCCCTCTATGCTTAAATTTTAAGAGTGAAGGGAGCTCTAACTGGATAGTTCATAAGGAACAATTCTTTCTAAGTTTTTTCAAATGGGGTAGCAAGATAAGTGGGCTTAATTGTGGGGAAAAACTCCATAGTTAAGCGTGCTTGAGCTAGAGGCGTCTTGGGATGGGTGACCACCTGGGAAGTCCTGGTTATCAGGTGCAAGCCCCAAAAGTGATGATTGATGCTCTGCGATTCATTTCGCTGGTTTCAATCCCATTTCTTCACTCCTGTGAGCATCACCCGATGCAATGAGTGCTAAGTGGACTATTCAAATCATGAGGATTATTGGTCAATTGCGACTAATACTCATGGATATGGGTTATAGATTAATGATTTACACTATGCAGTTAATCCCGAAAATGATATCTAATCATAATCCTCTTTGGCCATTAGCATAAATTCATTAATCTTATCTTCACAAGAAGAGTCACTATCTGTGTCTCCTGAAGAGTCATCATTGTTTACACATAAGCTTTTCTTTTTACCAAATCTCTTGAATTTGTACTTCTCTTCGCCTTCAGAGTTCTGGTCCTTCTTCTTGTGTGGAAACTTAGATGAAAAGTGACCTATCCTTACACAGTTAAAAAATTTGAAGGGCAACTTGCCTTGGTACTCTCCTGATCCTTTCTTTAGTCTTCTCACAAATTTTGCTTCAATTTCATTAGGCTTAGAATCCTCATTCTTATCTGCTTTAAATGATGCTTCTCTAGAGGTGGGTTTATCTTTAACTATCCTCATTTCATATGCAGTCAACGTTCCTAGAAGTTGATCAAAAGCCAAGGCTTTTAGATCATTAAGTTCTTCTATAGTAGAGACCTTCGGGTTGAACCTATGTGCCAGAGATCTCAAAATATACTGAACTAAAGAGGGTTCCTCAAATTTGTCAAAGTTCTTTCATTTCATTTACTAGTTCTTCAACTCTAAGAAAGTACTTTCCAACAGTTCCATCCTCTTTCATCTTTAGCTTCTCAAACTGTACTCTGTAGGTTTGAAGCTTGGCATCCTTTACCTTCTCATTACCTTCATAACTGATAATGAGTTTGTCCAACATTTCTTTGGCAGTTTCTAAGTGCATAACTTTTACAAATTCTGCTTCTACAAGCCCACTTAGAATAACATTCATAGCCCTAGCATTGAAGCTGAATTCTAACTTGTCATCCTTATTAGCTAGTACACCTGGCTTTACATAACCAATCTCTACCACATCCCAGACATCTGCACCTAGGTCCATTATGTAGGTTCTCATCCTAACTTTTCAGAAGGCAAATTTTGTTTCATTGAATAGGGGGGCCTTATTGGTTGAAGTTCCTTCATGGCTTGACATGTTTAAGCTTCCTGATCTACCTTTAGAAAAAAAAAGGAACCTGCTCTGATACCAATTGTTGAACAACTAAGAGGGGGGTGAATCAATTGTTACTGTGATTAAACTATTATGCCCATTTTAAAATCTTCACAGAACACTCAATGACGATCACAATGATGCAGAGAAGTAAGAAATAGAATATTAAACATCAATCATACACATGAAATATACAGAGACAAATATTTCCTGAGGAAACCCATAAAGGGAAAAACCTCTTCTTCTTAATATGATAAGCAATCTTTATTTTCTTTACATTATCATACTTGTGAGCTCCAAATCCTCTTGAGGCTACAACCTCTATTTTGCAAGCTACAACTTGATGAGAGCACCAACTCTCTATTTTCTCTAGCACCTACTAGAAGGAACCAAAACTCCCTGGTTTCTCTAGCACCCCCTAGAAGGAAGCACCAACTCCCTAAGTGTTCCAACACCAACTGGATGGAAGCACCAACTTCCAGTCACATAGGCACAAACCTATATAACATGGAACAACAATTATCCCTTGTACCACCCTGCCACCCTGGTATTTCTGGATGCAACCAGATGGAAGCTACAAATCCCTGTGTTCAAGCACCCACTTGAAAATCTGAGGACACCAATCCTCCCAACCACCATGAGTATAACAACTTCATTACTTTAGACTTATTACAATGATACAATGTTTATCTATAACTTACTAGTCTCATAACTGTTCTGGTGCACTTCTATGCTCTACCTGCATCAATGTCTTCCTGCTCTGTCTCTGCATGTGCACCTCGACTTTTTCTTCCTCTCTCAGATATGCATATCTGTTCTATGCGCTACGCTTCTTCTGTACAATGCATCCGATGTACACAACATTATTTTACCCACATCAGTCACTCTCTTCCCCAAGCCCACTCCTCTTCACTGTTCTGCATATATTTATCATGCCCAGTCCTCTGCTAGATCAAACACCTAAATCTTCGTCCCTTCTAGTGATTACACTCAGTTTGTTCTTCATCCATGGACGTTATGCCGAGACCCTTTGGATTCTCTGGAAACTACCATCTTCAACACTTTTTCATCTGTCAATTGTCTCTATGATGAGTCTTCATTCCACTGACAGATACCTCGAGACTCTTCAACTTCTTTGACAATCACCTTGCAGCCTCTTTGAATTCTCTGGTTGAAACCATCAGTGGTTTTCTGCAGTTACAATCAGTTCATCTTTAGCAGTTACTGAGAGAACCTTTGTGCGCTCATCCCTTTGGCGATTTTCCTTTATTGAGAAAACTACACAGTGGGAATTAGATTTTTTGGCTAAGCCCCTTCCTTTCACATGACCATTGACGGTGATCGTATGCCTAACCAATAGTCATTTCACGATTTCGCATTTCAGGTGATCAACTATGAGTCACCTTGGTTTTCCTTACTCGAAAAACTCCAAAATGGAGCCTGGAACCACTAGATCCTTCTCTTCTCTCCCGCTGATGTGACCACTAGCTATGATCAGGGGCCAAGCACAAGGGTGCTTCATGATTTTGAATATCGCGACCTCCTGCTGTGAGTTTCTTCCAAACTCACGATACGCGAAAATTCGAAATGGAGACTGGCACCGCTATCTCCTTCCCTTCTCTCCCGCTGATGTGACCACTAGCTGTGATTAGGGGCCAAGCATGAGGGTGCTTCACGATTTCACATATCACAACCTCCTGCTGTGAGTTGCTTCCAAACCCATGATACATGAAACTCTGAAATGGAGCCTAGTAATGCTATCTCCTTCACTTATCTTCCTCTGATGTGACCAAAAGCTATGATCAGGGGTCAAGAAAAAGAATTCTTTGCAATTTCTCATATCACAAACTCCTACTGTGAGTTGTCTCCAAACTCCCGATACGCGAAACTCGAAATGACTTCATATCGAATCAACGATCGAGGTCTCTCTCTTTGATCAACGGCTGTGATCAATATCGTGGACTTTGACTTCATATCAGATCAATGGTCCAGATCCTTGGTGATCAGATGACCCAGATCATTTCACGACTTCTCATATCGCAAGTTGCTACAACTCTCACCTTTGACTTCTCCAGCTTGCAAGTCAACGAAATGATGATCTCTCGCCACGTGTCCTCTGGATCCAACGACCCAGGTCATTTCGTGACTTCATATTTGTAGAGTTGGAGGATGGCTCTTGCCCATTATCCTCTTCATAGTTATACTGGATCTATCGACTGCTAGTCCTTCGTGCTTCAATCCGATAGCTGAGGTCTAATATCCTCCTCTGCGTGCTCCTCCTGTTTGTACTCTAATCTTACGACCATCGAGAATTTTGGATTGGTGATCCAACGACCATTTTCGCTCCTCCTCTTGAGCTTTGGATTTCTCAAATCTCTAAGTGTCAAAGGCCATGACCTTTGATCCTTCTGCGAGCCTTGATGAATTGGACCTTGTCTGTGTTTCTGGGAACGCTATCTCTCCAGAGATTTGGTAATGGAATTCACCTCGGCCCTCGTGCCCACTTGCACTCTGTGTGAAACGCTACACTATTCCTTCTCAGCTTCTTGACCTTGTTCTTCTGTGTATTCACTGCTTGTTCTTTTGTGTCTTCGTTGCTAGCGGCTATTCTTTCCATGTACACTCTGTTTGTAAACCTTCCATCATCACTATTGTTCTTTCCATCAATGACAAGCACACTTTGCCTATAAACATGCCAACATATTCTTCCCAAAGTCGAGAAAAACAAAGGAAACACCAGCCAAAGCAACCAACACAAATGCGAACCAAGTGAGAGTGGAGACCTCGAGGTAGGGTTAGAGCAACGTGCAGTAATTTCATGTCGTTTCCCACATTAATTTCCATCAACTAGAGCCAAGTATGAGTGCACCCAATACTTCCAACACATAGTCCACTATGTTTTCCACATAAAACTTCAATCCAAAAATTGAATTTTCCTCCCTACATTAAGCTCATAATTTTTATATGTATACTCAACACTTAGCAACAAAACATGTCATTTCCCACATTCCTTGATAGTGAAGGATTTCCACCTTACAAAACTTATCAATTGTCCATGATAATAACAAGTATACCATAAGTGTGATATGCCATAACTATACGTGGCTCATGCTTGGAGTTTGAATCAACAAGTCAAAATATATGTGTAGAAAGAATAAACCAAGATGCTTATTAAAACACATATTTTTCCCCTTTCCTTTCTTTTTAAAATTAAATTGCCAATACACCCATCATTCATCTATTTCACATGGAAAGCGGTTTAGAATTTTTGGGTTTATTCCCAAACTATAGAATTAACTTTGTAAGGTAGTCATGAGCGTAATCAAATAAAATCATCTTTCATCATTATTCACGTAGCATAGTCCCACCTATTTAGTATATTATTAGATATATATAGGTAATAAGGCATTGCAACCCATTTGCATGCAAGGATTCCATGTTGTGATTTTTGGGCGTTAACTAAGTTTAGGTTCACTTACGAGAGTAGAACAATCAGGCATATCAACAACAATGTCATTTTTAATAGCATGCTCAAATGATGGAAAGTGAGGATCATGCAATTCATAAATCTATTCGACACAATCAACAATAGGTTGTTCTTCTAGAAAACAAGTTTGAAATCCTCCTACAACAAATAAAACTTCCTTTTTTGTAACAAGTTTGGGTGTAGGTAGGGAGGCAACAACAACATCATATCCAAGACCAATATTAATGAATGAAGGCCTTCAACAATTGACGATATCATCTAATATTTTAGTACTCTTTTCAAACTCCAAGATTCTGTTCAACTGAGCAGTTGAATTTTCCAAATCCTTTCTTAAGGAAACAATCTCAGATTCTAGCTCTTCACAATTTTCTTCCTTTTTATTTAATTGGATTCCCACCACTTCTTCTGTCCTTATTTCCTCTTCTAATTGAACTTTTAGGCTTATGATAATATTTTCTAATTCTTCAAGGCTTTGTGACATTTTGGATTTTGAATCATGATCCTCTTCTTCATATTTTTGCAGTTGCTCCTTTTGTTTCAAATTCTTTTTCCTTAGCTTCTTTATTTCACTTAAGGAACATATGAGTTCTTCTTCAAGATCTACTTCTCCATCTATTTCAATGTTTTTCTCTTCTTCTAAATCCACCATTTCCTTGTATTCATCAATATTTGTTTCGATTGCCATAAATATAGTTTCTTATCTATCACTATTGACATCGCTTTCACTGTTTTCTTCAGACAAGTCACTTACCCCTTTCGAGTAGAGGCTCTTCTTATACTTATAATAATTGTTCTTCTTTTCATGCTTGTCCTGTTTGTGGATATTTTTGTGTTGACGATGTTTGTTTTTTACGTTATAGTTTTCTTCACTATCACTAATTTCGTTTTTCTCATATGGAAACTTAGCAACACAATGTCCTACTTTTCCACAGTTAAAGCAGTTAAATGACAACTTACCTTTGTATTTTCTAGATCCCTTTTTGAGTTTTCTCAGAAAATTTTCTTACTTTGCATCTGATTCATAGCTGTAACAATTGCTTGATTTGTTATCTTTGTTCTGATTCGCAACTGGAACAATCACTTGATAAATTTGTAGTGCAAGAGTATATATGCTAACAAGGTCTTAAAATAGAATAAAACAATGGCACACACACACACAAAATACACACTATATTTACCCTGGAAACATTTAATCGATAAAACCAACACATTTAGAGTGACACCTCTATCTCCATGATTGTATTAACTTAACTATTCATAATACAATATATATGTTTTCCATACCATCAAAACATTAATTCATTAACTAGAAATAAAATATAATGGACCGAAACCATTGGTTGAAAATAAATAAAAAAATATCACAAAAGAGGACTAAAAATAGACCAACTTTTTTTTCTTTTTCTTTTAGGGAAGCCCTTGAACCCCCATGGGATAGCACCAAGGTGGATACTACCTCCAAACCCCCATTGGGATACTACCTGAGGGTCTATTCCCCCCTAACTCCTCACCCATGGGATGGGGCTTCCCCCTTGACCCCCCCATTAGTGACATATGGATTGTGCTTGCTTGAATGCTCTAAAATCAAAGAATACAACACATTTCCAACACCACTAGGTTTCCTCTTCACAATAAGTGGCCCAGGGTGTGTGGACTCATGGGCCAAGTAACATTATTGACTTGGTGTGTGGGAATTAATTTCATAGGTTGAAATATTATTTAATGACTATCTTTTAAGGTGTTTCCCCAATGCCACTCTCGAGACTAAAGGACTTCTTCTCACAATTGGTCAACTTCTATTTTCATATGTTTGGTTGGACTTGGAGTGTTGACTCAACACACCTATCTCCAAGGTCCTAACCTACTATAAATGTAAAGTTTTCCTATAAAAATGAGGTTTATTTGACTAAATTTTGGTTAATTTTAGAGTCTTGGTTTCACGGCATGAAGCAAACATGAACTACTACAATATAAGTCTACAACATCATTGTTTTGCATCACCATAGTCTATTTTCTTATTTTCATTTCTTTTTTTCTAGGGCACATCAATATTTTATGACATCGTTTTTTTGTTGATTCCACAACACTAAAAAGCATTAACAATTTGTTATTTTTTCTTGCATCATGATTATGTTAGTCAATGTCATACTTTAGCCATTTTAAAATTGTATTCATCTCAATTTTTTTCACATCTTAGACATTGTGTTTGTGTCATGTTGCTTCATGTTTATGTCTAATTAGCATATAATATATAAAAGTGTAACATCTTATTAGTGTCATATTAATGTTGTGATAACATATTCCATAAAAAAGTGTGTGTTGTGAAGTTGTTGCCATATTTGCACACATTTTTGATGTCATTCTTCCAGGGAGATCCAACTGATCATCGATCATAACACAATTTGTAGAACCTCATGTGAGGAATCATTGTAGAAATTAGGCAATCATACATCCTCCCCATAACCCATCTCTTCTATTTAAAATTCAAGCTAATACACTACAATGAAGAAGAAAAACAACCACCATTCAAGTTGCTACTAAGTACCTACTATTTTGATACACCATCTAGCCTAGATTCATGCTAAATAATTGTTCCCTATCAACTTATTTGATTTTGGTGGGATTGATAAGACATTCATATCCTCAAATCACAATCTCTTAGTTCTTGAAGGATTCAACCCTACTTAGAACACAATTTTGATCCATTGGTATCTCTACTCTTCCACTTCATGGCTAGCTTAGTCCACTAGTATTTCAATATTTCATTTCCTTATTGGCTACATTGAGCCTTTGCTTGTGTCCAACCATTAAAAAATAAAAAAAACTACCATTCACGCTATTACTAAGTACCTAGTGTTATGATATACCACATATCCTAGATTCAATCTAAATAATTCTTCCCTACTGATGCAGGAGCATCGCTCCACCTCAATAATGCACCAACACACCAACACGCAGATGCACAATGGAGAAAGGGAGAGGCACTACCCCTCCCATTTTTAAATTTTAAATATGATCCTATACAGATTCGTGTTGTAAGGCTGATAAAAGCCAGGCCATGCCTTTGTACAGGTAGTGGATATGGTTGCCTTAAATGGTTACCTGTAGTAGGTCCAGATCGTATTCAGGTCTGGATTTTCATTTATGTAATGAGTCGTAGGAGTATGGTGTTGTAACTGAGATATTGATAATACTAAGGCGGTGAAGAGGATAAGCTCGTAGAGCTCTCTTTTGTAATTAGGAGACCGGAGAGAGAGATATCGGTAGAGAGGTCTCAGAAGCAGAACTCAATATAGAGTTATATTAGGAGAACTTGAGAGAACTGGGACTCTTTTGCAGTCCATTTTTTGTAAACATCTATATAGATGCACAAAGAAAATAGAAAATCAATTTTTCCTGCATATCGTGTGTTTGTGTATTTGTGGTTATTGTTATGCTTTTATATGTCATTCACATTATGAATCTATGAACTGGTGAAGTATTGTATGAGTTTCGATTATTTCTCATCTTTGAGTTTTCAAGTGCAAGGAGTGCACACAGTCTGCAAGGAGTGCGTTGATAGAGGTGAGTTAACCTCAGAGAAGCTCAGGAGAGATAGCATTGAAACCTTCATCAACAGAAGTGCAAGAAATGCACAAGAAGAAATTTGTGTTGAGTTCATAAAGAGACAGAGTTACTGAACACTCTGTAAGTAGAAGCTCTGCAAGGTGTGCATCGAGCAAGGAGAACGCTAGGAGTGCAAGAAGAATTCCTTTTCAAGAAATCCTTCGGATCTGAGTTTGATGAAATCCCATAAACTCAAGGAGTGCATGGGAGATCAAAATATTCTAGGATATCAAGCTCAGAAGGGATAATGTAAGGATTGTGTGGATGACAGACTTATTCTAAGTCCTAAAGCTCAGAAGAGATAATGCTATGAGAGAGAAGCGAGACCCAAGATAGTCAGGTTCATAGGCGAAAGTCCAAAGGTCGAAACCTTTGAAAACAAAATAAGTATTCCAAGTCGGGAGAAGTCAAAAGCTCAGAAGGAGGAGTGAAAACAACCATCAGATTGGTTGTGGAGATGAGTCTGGACCATTAGATTAACATCCAACGACATAAGGAAGCGCAGAGGAGGAAACTGATCTTATCCGTCGGATCTGATCAAGAAAAGATCAACCGTCGTCTGATCACAAGAAGGTGCACAAGCTTTAGCATTGTGTATACGTAGGAGGGTGGACTTTCTAAAAGTCCTGAAGTCCCGAAGTCATTTGGGGCCATCCATCATTTGGAAGGACGTGTGGCGGAAATCCATCAAGTTCGGGCGAAGGTTCTCCGTGAAGAACAAGCGCGCAGAAGGTTAAAACACCCAAAGCCTGAAGAGTCGAAGAGCTGAGAGCCATCGATATTCAAAGGGACACTTGTGAGCAGATCACGAGCTCCAGATAAGTTGTAGTGAGGTTTCAGTTGAAATTTGAGATTGCCGAAGGCCAAAGTCCTGAAGCAGATGATAGGTGTTGATCTGGGTTGGACAGGTGTCACTCGATCATGAAATTTAGAGGATCGTACTCTGGGGTTTTTGTGAAGTAGTGTTTCAGAATATCCCAACACGTCGAAGGCCGAAGTGGTTAAGAGTCGTTGATCCCATAGGGAGCACGTGGATCTTTGATCTGCAAAGGAATGCATGGAGGATGAAGATTCACTCAGTTGGATAACCGTTGGATCAGGGAGGATAGGTGTCAAGAGATTTGACACTCTAGGAAGAAATCACTTCAAAAGAAAGGGAAGGATGAAAGCTTGAAATCACCGAAGCCCAAACAACGAAGCAGCTAGGAGCCGTAGATTCAGAGAGACAGGTGGCCATAGATTGTTAACTCCAGAAGATTGGAGTACGAATGTAGTGAGGGTTTGAGACTTCAAGACAACTATGTCTGAAATCGTGGATAGATTTCATGCGTTGATTCAGAGGAAGAAGATCTGGTCCGTAGGATTTGGAGAGGACAGATCTGAACCGTCAATCTAGAGGTATCGTCAAGATTGGGATATCGACGGTCCCAAAACATTTCGAGGGATTGAATGTGTGTGATTTTTAACAGGGAATGCGTGGTCACATGAGAATGTATCCCGAGGACCCGAGTGTAATGAGGGGGATAATGGAAAGGAGCTAGCGCCCAAGAAACGGAGAGCGCCCAGAGCGCACAAATAGAGAGTGCGGGGATCATAGGACCTATGCCTAAAGAGGAAAAAGGGACCTATGTATAGCTGAATTGGGTTCAAAGAGGAACCCGAAGAGTCAATTCAACTCATGACAAGGAAAGATCCAGAGACCGGGAGGTCGTAGAACCCCAGGAGGGAAGGGGGGTTGCATCAGGTGGTATACTCTGAAGGGGGGTTGCAGTAGAGAGCAGAGAAAGGATATACTCTGATACCAGGTGGTATTAGAGCTGGTTTTCGTCTATAGATTTTAGGCGAAAGAGAAAGAGGAGAAGGCCTAATTTTGTTTGTAGACAATAGACAAGAATATGGTAAAAGGAGATAATCTGATAACATCGAGTGATATCAGAAGAAGTTAAAGTCTACTTGTAGACAACAAGTGAAGGAAGTAGGGTACTGATGCCCTGTGAGAAAATTGTTGCACGCTCACAACAACCAAAATTTAAACATCTAGGTGAGCTGTGAGAGAACATAGAGATTCTCTCGGATGTAGAGTGATCCATAGGTTTTCCACGAGGGCAGACAGAAGGTGGAAATGGCTACTGAAGGCCATGAGCATGGTCAAAGAGAAGGCCACAAGAAGAAATGAAATCCAGAGATGGATCTGGAACTCAATGAGATAAGAGAAAGGATGGAACAACTAGCATTGAGGATGCAACAAGAGGGAATACTACACTGGAGGTATGATTTTCCTCTGAACAGGAAGGCAAAATGGCTTGTTCAAAAGTTATTGGCCAAAAAGAAGCAACAAGAGTTGAAAAGGTGGTTGAGGCATGATGAAAACCTCAGTGACATAGAGGAAGAAGTGGTTTATGTGTATGAGCCAGAAATTGGGAGACACCTTAGTGATGAGGAGGAGGTGAGATCAGATAAAGATCTCATAAACTGCCAGATGGGCAGAAATGGACTTTCAAGTTTCCAGGTGGGAAATAGAAAGAGATCAATGTAAGGTATCATATACTGCCAAGGGAGAAGTGCTGAAAGTTCATATTTCTAGGTGGGTGATGAGATGAGATAGATTGATCTCATAGACTGCAAAGTGGGAAGAAGAGAAATCCCAAATTGCCAGGTTGGTAGGGGGAAAGAAATGAGGCTATCTAAAAGTCTCAGGAGATCAGAAGTGAGTTCATGTCAATAAGGAGTGATGATAGGTGAAGATTCATGTGGGTTTGCAGACCATGTGAATGAATATGATAAGAAGTTAAATACTCTCACCGTCCAAGAGGAAGATTAGAGGTGCATTTTGATTATTGGGGGAATCAAGGAATTGTTGATTAAGGTTGGTTGTCATTGATGTCAACCCTTGAAGAAAGCCCCGTAGAAAAAAGGTTTGGGTAATGGAACCAATATTGTTTGATGTAAATATGACTCATTATTTTTTTTTCATGGTTAATAAGAAGTAAATATGGATGAACTCCAAAGTGGTCCCCTTATGGTGAAATCCCTCACGGGAAGGCGCTTTGCGGAGTAAGAGAACCCATGCTTAATTGTGGAATAATGAGATGAAGGACAGTGAATTTTTCAAGGAAACTATCCTAGATGGATATTTATTTTCATGCCATTTCTGGTGGCATGTGGAACGTAACATAACTCCTCATGGTTAGAGAGTTATGGCCATGAGAAGTTGGAGACCCTAGGTTTGGGTAATGGACCCAAGTTTGTTTGATGGGTAACAGTATGAGTTATGATATATTTTCAGATAATACTATTCTATATGGATAGAACATTTCATGCCATTTCTAGTGGTATGTGGAACACCACATAACTCCTCACGGTTTGAGAGTTATGGCCTTACGAAGTTGGAGGACCCTCATATGTCATCTAGAAGCCCCAAAAGGTCAAAGTAGTCAAAGCGGTTTAAGAGATTTTTAAAGGATAAATAATAAAGTGAAGTAATGAGTGTATTATAATTCAAATTGAATACAAAATAAATTATTTCAATAATAATTTTAATGGAGAAATTAGAAGTGGGTTAACCCTAAAATAAGGAAAGTCGGCCAAGTGACCTAGAAGATGTTTTTAAGGAAGCTACTTGGAGAGTATAAATAAGAGCCAAGGCTCTCTCATTTAACACACACTTGAGAATATTGAATATCTATAGGTGTCTGAGGTAACCAAGGATATATAAACCGGAATTCTGAGTGAAGGTGAAGAAAAGAAGGCCGAAATGCAAGGAATGATAAATTCTTTTGATGGTGCTTTCTAAGGTATGTTATTTACAGGTCATCTCACCATTTTCACTATATATTTTTTTCTATAATGATTCAGGCCATGAAATTTCTACGACAATGAGAAAACATATCCAAGTATCTTTGGTAAAAAATTCAGCTTGTGGGTCATTGTATTTTGGGATTTACAGTCCGTGGAAAATAGGGTTTGTGGCTAGTCCTAAAACTAGTCAAAAACAGGTGTTTCGGGTAACATTGTCGTAATTTCTTCATAATAGATCCAAATTCAGTGAGACCAAATGTTTTGGTTAGGATACATTCTGTAGTATTTTATGTAACAGTTTCAGATCAATTCAACAAATATTCCATGTGGGGCATGCTCTACAAGGTCGCTCTCTAGAATAAGCCAGAATTCAGCAAGGTATGCCATTTTTGCTATAACTCATTTTCTGAGAGGTTCCAAGTAGTGAAACTTGGAGGAATTGCATAAAACACACTGAATAACACTGTGTATCATTTTCATATCTTTATACATTACAGGTAAAAAGTTATGATTACTTCAAGTTAGGGTTGTTGACTAATCCAAAACTAGGCATGTGAGACTAAAGAAAAGTTTGATGAAAATGCTAGTCTCTTGTTGTTAAAGTTAAGGAAGGTTTGTAGGAATGTGATCATATACACCAGGTCTATTGAAGAGCTACAAATCATATTTGGATGATGAAATTGATGAGGGATTTTGGTTGAGTTACATGTTGAGTACATGGTTGAGACAAGTAGTTGATGAGTTGGCACATACATGAGGTGTATAGTTGATG
Source organism: Picea mariana (assembly GCA_032191745.1). Lineage (NCBI taxonomy): Eukaryota > Viridiplantae > Streptophyta > Pinopsida > Pinales > Pinaceae > Picea > Picea mariana. Next base: position 610,444 of record JASDQU010099899.1, on the reverse strand, counting down.
AGTAGTTGACACATGATTGGTACATACTTGGTACATGGTTGGATGCACTTTTTTATGGTACAGGTTGATTACAGGTTGTTCGGTACAGGTTGGTGCATGGTTGATGCACTTGTTTATGGTACGGGTTGATTACATGTTGAGGTACAGGTTGATGCATGGTTCAGATTTATTGGTACAGATTTATAGTGGTATATCTTACAGTGATAGTGTGACAGCGGTTCCATCATTCTACTTCTACTTCAAGGTGGCAGGACGGGGCAAGGACAAGTGGTTGTAGCCACCTTCCAGTTGTAGCTGGAGAACATAGGGGGTTGTAGCCTCCTTCTGGTTGTAGCTAGAGAATTGGGGAGTTGGAGCTTCCCTCAGGTTGTAGCCTGAGAAAATAGGGGGTTGGAGCCTCCTTCCAGTTGCAGCTGGAAAACAAAGGAAGTTGGTGCTTCCAGTGAATGTAATTCTTCAAAACATATAAGAAAAAACATTCCATGGTTTTCTCTCGATTTGGGTTTCCACGTAAAACACTGGTATACTGTGTATGTATGTAATTGTTTATTTCTTACTGCTCATTATTTTATAATAATTCTACTTGATATAACAATTGAAGAAAAATGATTATAGTTACACTATTACTGATTCACACCCCCTCTCAGTAATCCAACAATTGGTATCAGAGCAGGTTCCTTAAAAAATTAGTTTAACCATTGAAAGGTAGATCATGGAGAGTACCAACTCGTATAAAAATGGAATACCACAGTTTGACGGACAAAAGTATGCTTTTTGGAGCATAAAGATGAAGACATATATACAGGCACATGGATTTCAAGTTTGGCAATCAATTGTAGATGGATACACAATGCCATCAGTTCCACCAACAAATGACAAAGCAATGAAACTTTGTGAGAATAATTCCAAAGACAAAAATGCACTTTTGAATGGTCTCATTGATACTGTATTCACCAAAGTTGCACATTTTAAATCTGCTAAAGAGATTTGGGACAAGCTTCGAAATATTTATGAAGGAGATTCAAAAGTCAAAACAAAAAAGATTCAAACTTACAGAGGTCAGTTTGAACAACTTAAAATGAAGGAAGATGAAGATATTGCAGCCTACTTCTTATGAGTCGATGAAACAGTGAATGCAATCATAGGATTCAGAAAATAAATCGAAGAATATGTAATTGTTCAAAATGTACTAAGATCTCTTCCTATGAGATTCAACCCTAAGATATCATCACTGGAAGAAAGATCGAATCTAAACTCAATAAGCATGGATGAACTGCATGGAATCTTTACAGCATATGAGATGAGAACTAAACAGGAAAATCCAGATGTAAAAGAAGCATCCTTCAAAGCATCGAAAAGATCAAAGCAAAATAAAAAGGAACAAGAAGAATATAGCAGCAACAATGACGTCTCAGAAGATGATGAATAGGTGGCCAACTTCATCAAAAGAATGAACAAGGGAACCAATGGTAGGTATAGAGGTAATCTTCCTTTAATTTGTTTTAATTGTGATGGTATTGGTCATTTTGCTAACAAATGTCCTCATAAGAAAAAGAGAAATGATGAAGGTTACTCAAAAGGAAAACAAACATATAAAGGTAAAAGAACTACAAATAAAGTTTTTAAGAAAAGATTTTTCACCAAAGAAGACATCCCATCATCAGATGAAGATGAAGTCAGTGACAGTGAAACAGGGAGAGTTCTATTCATAGAAGTAGAAGAAACTGATAAAGAAGACTCCGAAGAAGAATATGAAGAAGCATATGAAGAAGAAATTGAAGAGGCAAAAGTTGACTTCCGAGAAGAATTAATGAGTGCAATAGAAGTTATCAGAAGAGAAAAGAAGAAAAACAAGAAACTACAAGCAAAACTAGATAAGAAAAAAGACACTCAAGAACTAGAACAAATGATCACAAAATTGAAGGTTCAAATAGAAAAAGATAAAAGATTTGAAGAAGAACTCAAATAACAACTAGAAGGAAAGGACATGATCATTGGAAACCTAGAAGCAGATATTGTCACACTAAGAAAGGATATTCAAAAGAAAAATATGCAGAATAGCTCAAAAGTTCTGGATGACATTATCAACAATAAAAAATATCATCTTGACAAGTCCAGACTTGGATACAATTAGACAGAAAAGGGATCAAGCTCCAAAACAACAGAGCAAGAAACAAATCCAAAATGATTTGTAGAAACAATCAAAGGGGATAAAAAGATATACAAGGAAGATTACAGGGACACTCCTCCACTGAGAAGATTCATATTTTAGAATCAACAATAGATAGACATGCCTCAAGAAGAAGAAGGATTCATAAGAGCACCTCCTTTCAGAATATCTTCAACTACCAGGTATCAAACTATATTTTTTGGTTTATGTTATGCATGTAATAATTTTGGACATAAAGATGTAAATTGCAGAGATAACAACATGAATAATAACTACTTTGAGAGCCATACACAAAGGGGTTATTCAAGAATACCTAGTGAAACACAGAGAAGAAGTTACAATAGGTTTGAATCTTTGAGCACTGAAGTGGAATGTTACAACTGTAACAATTTTGTACACATGGCCAAAAATTGCAGAATGATAGTCCCTCCTAAAGAACCTCAACAGAGACACAAACAAGAACCTCAGAAAATGACATGGATAAGAAAGCAAGATCAGTATAGCAATGAAGAATGCACAATCGCTCTACAAGCTAAATAGAAGAAACGTGGTTGGTATGTTGACAATGGATGTTCAAAACACATGACTGGTGATAGAGACAAGTTTTTGACATTACGAAAGGAAAGAGATGGATAAGTCTCCTTCAAAAATGATGATTAAGCCAAAATCATTGGAAAAGGCACAGTCCAAATTGGGAACAAGAATGAAAAGGCAAAAAATGTTCTACTAGTAGAAGATATCAAACATAATATTTTACGTGTGATTCAAATGTGTGGCCAAGGTCATAAAGTTACTTTCGATTCACAAAAGTGTGAGATAAGAAAATAAGGTTCAGGGAAATTGGTCACTACAGCTGCAAGAACTTCAAGCAACATATATGTGTTAAACGAAATTGGAAATGCAAAGTGTTGTCTAGGAAAGGAAGGTGAAAGTTGGCTATGGCAGAGAAGAATGGATCACATGAATTTTGATAACCTTGTCAAAGTCAACAAAAGAGAAGCAGTCAAAGAAATGCCCTAGATCACGAAAACAACCAACACTTTATGCAAGCATTGCCAACAAGGAAAGCAAACAAAGATCAAGTTCAAATCAAATGAATATTCAACAACAAAACCACTGGAAATTGTGCATACTGATCTAGTTGGACCAACTACAACAAAAGGATTAAAAGGTGAGAGATAATTTATGTTATTAGTTGATGATTATACAAGAATGACTGCAGTTTGCTTTCTTAAGAACAAGTCAGAAGCTTTTGAAAACTTCAAGATCTAAAAAGAAATGGTTAAAAATGAGATGGATTCAAGAATCAAATGCTTAATATCGGATAATGGAGGAGAATTCAACTCAAAGGAATTTATGGACTACTGCAACAATCATGGAATAAAAAGACAATTCTCCGTCGCTAGGACACCTCAATAGAATGAAGTTATTGAAAGAAAGAACAGGATAGTACATGAAATGGCTCGAACAATGATAATGGATTTAAAGTTGACAGATATTTTTTGGACACAGGCAATGCATACAACAGTTCACATTCAAAATAGAGTAATGCTGAGAAACAACACTGATAAAACTCCCTATGAGCTATGGAAAGGAAGACCAGCAAATGTGAAGCACTTCAGAGTTTTTGAAAGCAAATGCTACATCAAAAGAGAAGATGGCAGAATGGGAAAGTTTAACTCTCGTGTGGACAAAGGAATACTTGTTGGTTACTCAAGTACAAGGAAAGCATACAAGTGTTACAATCTAAGATTAAACAAAGTTGTGGA
>JASDQU010099899.1:589362-606480 GCA_032191745.1 Picea mariana | reverse complement strand
AACAAATCAATGGAACAACTTTTCGAAGAAGAAGATGAAAAAGAAGTAGAAGAGGAAGATGAAGATGAAGAGAATCCGACAGAAGAAGAAGAGCAAGTTCAACAAGTATCTCCAAAGACACCTAGAAAACGAGTATAGAAGAATCATCCTTCAGATCAGATCATTGGAAACAAAGATGCAGGAGTTGTGACTAGAAGAAAAATCCGTTCGCCAGAACAAACACACCTAACACTCTTATCTACAATTGAACCAAACTGTTTTGAAGAATCCAACAAAGACGAATTTTGGAATAAGGCCATGGATGAAGAATTGGATCAAATAGAGAAAAATGACACTTGGGAATTGGTTCCAAGACCAAAGAATAAGAATGTGATCGACACAAAATGAGTTTTCGGAAATAAATTGAATGAAGATGGACAAGTTACACGAAACAAAGCTAGATTGGTATGTAAAGGATATGCACAGATTGAAGGAATCGACTTTGAAGAGACATTTGCCCTAGTTTCTAGAATGGAAGCAATCCATTTTCTTTTAGCTTATGCATGCTCCAAAAATGTTAAAGTATATCATATGGATGGAAAATCATCTTTTCTGAATGAGGAACTTGAAGAAGAAGTCTACATTGAAAAACTAGAAGGATTTCAGTTGTCAGAGAACACAAACTATGTGTGTAAATTAAAGAAGGCCTTGTATGGTCTAAAACAAGATCCTAGAGCATGGTACTCCAGACTGGATAAGTATCTGTAGCAGGCAAGGTTCAGAAAATGAGGTGCAAACAACAACCTTTACATCAAGGTAAGTCAAGCTAATATTTTATTAATTAAAGTTTATGTTGATGATATTATTTTTGGTAGTGATGATGACAGGTTAAGCCAGAAATTTGCAAAAGGCATGCATAATGAATTTCAAATGTCATTACTTGGAGAACTATCCTTCTTTCTAGGACTTCAGATATGTCAAAGCAACCAAGGAATTTTTATTTCTCAAACCAAGTATATTAGAGAAACGCCAAAGAGGTTCGGAATGGAATATTGCAAACCAATTATCTCTCCCATGCAAACCATTTGTAAGTTGAGCAAAGATGATGATTCGAAGTCTAAAGATTAGAGGCAATATAGGTCAATGACTGGCAACCTACTATATGTGACAACATCCAGACCAGATGTAATGTAGGCAGTTGGACAGGTGGCACGATTTCAAGCAGCACCAAAGGAATCACATGTATTAGCAGTAAAGAGGATCTTCAGATATCTCAAAGGAACAGAAGAGTTTGGATTATGGTATCCAAAAGGAAAAGATCTATCACTTATTGCCTACACAAATGCAGATTGGGTAGGTTGTATTGATGACCGACGAAGCACCAGTGGAAAAAAGTTCTACTTAGGTGAGTGTTTGGTATCATGGCTAAGTAAGAAAAAATCATCAATATCTCTATCTACAACTGAGGCAGAGTATATTGTAGTGACAACATGTTGTACATAAGTTCTTTGGATGAAACAAACTTTGACAGATATACAGGTTGAGTATGATGAGCCCATTCTAATATATTGTGATAATACAAGTGCCATCAGTATCTCAAAAAACCCAGTGATGCACTCCAAGACGAAGAAAATTCCATTGAGAAAACATATCCAAGTATCTGTGGTAAAAAAGTCAGCTTGTGGGTCATTGTATTTTGGGAGTTACACGACGTGGAAAATAGGGTTTGTGGCTAGTCCTGAAACTAGTCAAAAACAAGTGTTTCGGGTAAAAACATCGTAACTTCTTCATAACAGATCCAAATTCAGTGAGACCAAATGTGTTGGTTAGGGTACAGTCTTTAGTATTTCATGTAACAGTTTCAGATCAATTTAGAAAATATTCTGTGTGGGGCACGCTTTATAAGGTCGCTCTCTAGAATAATTCAGAATTCAGTAATGTATGCCATTTTTGCTATAACTCATTTTCCGAGAGGTTCCAAGTAGTGACACTTGAAGGAATTGCATAAGAGACACTGAAGAACATTGTGTATCAGTTTCATATCTTTATACATTACAGGTACAAAGTTATGATTACGTCAATTTAGGGTTGTTGACTAATCCAAAACTAGGCATGTGAGACTAAAGAAAAGTTTGATGAAAATGCTAGTCTCTTGTTGTTAAAGTTAAGGAAGGTTTGCAAGAATGTGATCATATACACTAGGTCTATTACAGAGCTACAAATCATATTTGGATGATGAAATTAATGAGGGCTTTTGGTTGAGTTACATGTTGAGTACATGGTTGAGACAAGTAGTTGATGAGTTGGCACATACATGAGGTGTATAGTTGATGAAGTTGGTTGATGAGTAGTTGACACATGATTGGTAGATACTTGGTACATGGTTGGATGCACTTGTTTATGGTACAGGTTGATTACAGGTTGTTTGGTATAGGTTTATGCATGGTTGATGCACTTGTTTATGGTAGGGGTTGATTACAGGTTGAGGTATAGGTTGATGCATGGTTCAGATTTATTGGTACAGATTTACAACGGTATATCTCACAGTGATTGTGTGACAGTGGTTCCATCATTCTACTTCTACTTCAGAGTGGTAGGATGGGGCAAGGACAGATGGTTGTAGCCACCTTCCGGTTGTAGCCGGAGAACATAGGGGGTTGTAGCCTCCTTCTGGTTGTAGCCAGAGAATTGGGGAGTTGGAGCTTCCCTCAGGTTGTAGCCTGAGAAACTAGGGGGTTGGAGCCTCCTTCCAGTTGCAGCTGGAAAACAAAGGAAGTTGGTGCTTCCAATGAATGTAATTCTTCAAGCAATATAAGAAAAAACATTCCATGGTTTTCTCCCGATTTGGGTTTGAATGTAAAACACTGGTGTACTGTGTATGTATGTGATTTTTTATTTCTTACTGCTCATTATTGAATAATAATTCTACATTGATATAACAATTGAAGAAAAAGGATTATAATTACGCTATTACTGATTCACCCCCCCTCTCAGTAATCCAATAGGAATTTCTACCAAGCATCCAGGCAGAGGCCAGTGCACATGATGAAAGTGCAACAACACATGAAGGACATCCAACGATGACTGTCATGATGAAGAAGTATATATCAGAAGCTTCCCAAGGAGAAAAAGAATATGAGCACACAACTGATATGCTCACTCAATGGGAGATAAAATTGAGGATGTTGGAGGATTGGTTGGACAATCCAGAACCAACAGATGATTGCCCATCATTTGGGAGGATGTGTGGCATAAATCCATCAAGTTCAGGCGAAGGTACTCTGAGATGAACGAGCGCAAAAAAGGTTAAAACACCCGAAGCCCGAAGAGCCGAGAGCCATCGATTTGCAAAGGGAGACTTGTCAACAAATCGTGAGCTCTGGCTAAGTTGTAGTGAGGTTTCAATTGAAATTTGAGATTTTTGAAGGTCGAAGTCCTGAAGCAGATGATAGCCTTTGATCTGGGTTGGACAGGTATCAACCGATCATGAACTTCAGAGGATCGTACTCTGGGGTTTTTGTGAAGTAGTGTTTCAGAATATCTCGAAGCACTGAAGGTCAAAGTTGTTAAGGGCCATTGATCCGAGAGGGAGCACGTAGATTGTTGATCTGTGAAGGGATGCATGGAGGATGAAGATTCACTCCGTTGGATAACCGTTGGATCGGAGAGGACATGTGTCAAGATATCTGACACTCCAAGAAGAAATCACTCTGGAAGAAAGGGAAGGATGAAATTTTGAAACCGTCGAAGCCCGAGCAACGAAGCAACTAGGAGCCATAGATTCAGAGAGACAGGTGGCCGCAGATCGTTAACTCCAAAAGATTGGAGTATGAAGGTAGCGAGGGTTTGAGATTTCAAGACTCAGAAGTCTGAAATCACAAATAGATTTTGTCCATTTATTCAGAGGAAGCAGATCTGGTCCATAGGATTTGGAGAGGATAGATCTGAACTGTCAATCCAGAGGTACCATCAAGATCGGAGATCGACGGTCTCGAAACATTTCGGGGGATTAAAGGTGCATGAGTTTTAACAAGGAATCATGTGGTCACACGAGAACGTAGCCCGAGGACCTAAGTGCAAGGAGGGGGCTAATGGAAAGGGGCTAGCACCCGAGAAATGAAGAGCACCCAGAGTGCATAGATAGAGAGTGAGGGGATCACAGGACCTGCGCCTAAAGAGGAAAAAGGGACATGTTTATAGCTTAATTGGGTTCAAAGAGGAACCCGAAGAGTCAATCTGACTCAATACAAGGAAATATCCAGAGACTGGGAGGTCGCAGAACCCCAGAAGGGAAGGGGGGCTACATCAGAAAGGGGAGAAGAAGGATGGGGGAAAGAAAGAAAGATGTAGAAGAAGGAAGGTCGTGTTGGTGGAGATAAGAATGATGGTTTTGGGAGAAGGATGATGGTGGAGAAAACAAAGAATGAGGAAGGGATTATGATGATAAGAGTAGTGTTGACCTAACTACCTCCTTAACCTTATCTCTATATAAACTAAAAGGGTTGTAAATAATTGATATTGACAATCAAAATTTTCAAATTGATCAGCCCTTTATAACCGATGATCATCAATATTTTAAGAAGAGGGGATTTTTTTTATTAGCTACTCAATTATGTGATAATTTGTGTGAATAAAATATAGATACAATATTATAAGGTATTTAAAACCATTAAAATAAGTGGGTAGCTTTGTAAAATTAAAGGATTTGAACTCCAAACATGGGAGGCAATCAACTAAAAAGAGATTTTTGGGAGCATCTGTTGGAATACCTTCATGTTCATGTTCATCTATATCTTCACCTTCTTTAATATTATCTACTAGAGTAATTTTTTTTACTGTTTTTGAAGTTGAAAAATGAATCCATTTCTTGACCAATTTGTAGATCTTCCTTTCATCTAAGTCCTTATTTCAAAACTTTTCTAGTGAAAGATTAAAACATTCAAGTTGAGAAAAATGGGGCAAAAGGGTGTTTTCAATTGTTTGTATTCTTTCTTTTTCTTCTTCAAATATAATAGAATAAAAAGGACTAAGGGGAGGAATCACAATGACCTGGTAAAGTCCAAAGGAATTACCATCTCTTAGCAAGGGTATATCAACGATTTGTGTCTCTCAAAAAAAGATTTAAGAGGGTGTGAAAGTATATTAATCCTTTAACATACCACTCAATGTGTAACTTTCTTTTTACATGGTTAGACACAAGCAAAAGCTAAATCTAGTGAGAAAGGAAGTGGAAGATTGAAATACTAACATATTAATCTAACTAATAAGTGGAAGAATAAAGATATTAATGGATCAAAACATGTGTTCTATGAAGGCATGAATCCTTGTGGACTTGAAAGGTTGTGATTCGAGGATATGAAGGCCTTATCAATCCCATAAAAATCAAATAAGTTGGTAGGTGATGTAGGCCCCCCTCCCTCCTAGGGTTTTGTGACCTCTTGGTCTTTGGATCTTTCCTTGTCCTGAGTCAAATTGACTCTTTGGGTTCCTCTTTGAACCCAATTTAGCTATACACAGGTGCCTTTTTCCTCTTTAGGCACAGGTCCTGTGATCCCCGCACTCTCTATCTGCGCGCTCTGGGCGCTCTTCATTTCTCGAGTGCTAGCCCCTTTCCATTAGCCCCCTCTTTGGACTTGGGTCCTCGGTATACATTCTCGTGTGACCACATGATTCCCTGTTAAAACTCACGCACCTTCAATCCCCCGAAATGTTTTGGGACGGTCGATCTCCCGATCTTGACGGTACCTCTGGATTGACGGTTTAGATCTGTCCTCTCCAAATCCTACAGACCATATCTGCTTCCTTTGAATCAACAAACAAAATATATTCGCGATTTCGGACTTCGGAGTCTTGAAGTCTCAAACCCTTGCTACATCCGTACTCCAATCTTCCGGAGTTAACGATCTACGACTACCTATCTCTCTGAATCTACGGCTCCCAACTGCTTCGTTGTTCTGGCTTTGGCAATTTCAAACTTTCATCCTTCCCTTTCTTCCAGAGTGATTTCTTCCCTGAGTGTCAGATCTCTTGACACCTGTCCTCCCTGACCCAACGGTTATCCAACAGAGTGAATCTCCACCCTCCACGCATCCCTTCACAGATCAACAATCCATGTGCTCCCTGTGGGATCAATGACCCTTAACCACTTCGGCCTTCGACTCTTCGAGATATTTTGAAACACTACTTCACAAAAACCCCGGAGTATGATCCTCCAAAGTTCACGATCGGGTGACACCTGTCCAACCCAGATCAACGACTATCATTTGCTTCGGGACTTCGACCTTTGACAATCTCAAATTTCAACTAAAACCTCACTACAACTTACCTGGAGCTCGCGATCTGTTGACAATTGTCCCTTTTCAGATCGATGGCTCTCGACTCTTCGACTCTCTGGGCTTCGAGTGTTTAAACATTCTGTGCGCTTGTTCCTCCTGGAGCACCTTCACCCGAACTTGATGGATTTCTGCCACACATCCTCCCAAATGATGGAAAACCCCAAATGACTTCGAGACTTTTATCAATTCCACCCTCTTATGTATACACAACGCTAAATCTTGTGCACCTTCTCGTGATCAGACGATGACTGATCCTTTCTTGCTCAAATCTGACAGATAAGATCTGTTTCCTCCTCTGCGCTTCCTTATGTCATTGGATGTTAATCTAATGGTCTAGACTCCTCTCCACAACCAATATGATGGCTGTTGTCTCTCCTCCTCCTGATCTTTTGACTTCTCCCAACTTGGAATACTTATTCTGTTTTCAAAGGTTTTGACCTTTGGATTTTCTCCCGCGAAATCGACTATCTTGGGTCTCGCTTCGCTCTTGCAGCGTTTTCTCTTCTGATCTTTAGGACTTAGAATAAGTCCATCACCCACGCAATCCTTGCGTTATCCCTTCTGATCTTGATCTCCTGGAATATTTCTATCTCCCACGCACTCCTTGCATTTCTGGGATTTCGTTAAACTCAGATCCGAAGGATTTCTTGAAAATAAATTCTTCTTTCCCTCCTAGCATTCTCCTTGCTCGATGCACACCTTAATGAGCTTCTCCTTACAGAGTGTTCAGTAACTCTGTCTTTTTACGAACTCAACATACAGTTCTTCCTGTGCATTTCTTGCACTTCTGTTGATGAAGGTTTCAACGCTATCTCTCTCGAGCTTCTCTGAGGTTAACTCACCTTTGTCAACACACTCCTTGCAGACTGTGTGCACTCCTTGCACTCAGAAACTCAAAGATGAGAAACAATCGAAACTCATACAATACTTCACCAGTTCATACATTCAGAATGTGAATGACATATAAAAGCATAACAATAACCACAAATACATAAACACACGATATGCAGTAAAATTTGTTTTTCTATTTTCTCCGTGCGTCTATAAAGATGTTTACAAAAAATGGACTACAACAAAGTCCCAATTCTCTCAAGTTCTCCTAATCTAACTCTATCCCAAGTTCTTCTTCTGAGACCTCTCTACCCAGATCTCTCTCTCTAGTCTCCTAATTACAAAAGAGAGCTCTATGAGCTTATCCTCTTCACTGCCTTAGTGCTATCACTGTCTCAGTTACAACACCATACTGCTACATATCATTACATAAATGAAAATCTAGACCTGGCTACGATCTGGACCTACTACAGGTAACCATTTAAGGCAACCCTATCCACTACCTGTATAAAGGCATGGCCTAGCATTTATCAACCTTACAACACGAAATCCATATAGGATCAGATTTAAAATTTAAAAATGGGAGAGTCAGTGCCTCTCCCTTTCTCCATTGCACGTCTGCGTGTTGGCGTGCTGGCACATTGTTGAGGTGGAGCGATGCTCCTGCATCACTTTCCAATTGTCTCCATCCTTCTCATGTGGGGTTATCTCCATATAATTCTAGTATGATTTGCAAATATGAATCTAGTAAAGCATCGATATCACAACATTCAACTTTAAAGATAGCATACAAACACAAAAGAATGTAGTACAATACCTTTATCCTTTTACAAACCATTGCGACCATTTACCCCTCACTTATAAGGGTAATTAGAGGATAATATTTTATCCTCTTGATCCACATTTCAGACAGTAGATCCAATGTTGTTATTCTAGACTCTCCACAAATAGTTTCCCAAAGATTCCTTCCATTACATGCTCAGCTCAACTCACTCATATGGCATGATGCATTTACATACTTAGGTACACAGTTCCGACACTTCATATCGAGTAACAATGTTAATACTTGAGACATAAAAATGGTGATCATGGGTTGATTTGGATAATGAATCATGATCCTTTGGAGTTATGCTTTTTTCCTTGTCTCACCTTGGTGGTCATTATTATTCTCTAGTCAAGTGTTTCCACTCTTATGAAAGAACTTAGCAAATCAAATATCAAAATCCAAAAAAGGTTATAGCTATAAACAAAAATGCAAATAAGGGTTTGGAAAGACACAATGTCAAGGAAAATGATACCTCATTTCCTAAGCGCTCCCTCTACAAAGGAGCTCATGAAAATGACTATTATACATGGACTTTCATGTCAATGATATCCTATAACGCTCCTCTAGGTACACTTAAAATTTTGAAAGAATATAAAAAAATACAAAAAGACTGTCATAATCTCGAAGTTTTTATTTTTATTTTTTTATAAAAATATTAATTAAATCAATGAATATCAACATTAATATATCAATCATTAATGTAATTCATTAATGAAACTGACCATTTCTACTTATTAATTTCATACTACATTCCATTCATTTATATAAATTATATATAAAAGGTAATTTACATCTGGAGAACTTAAAAAGATTGAAACAGAAATGCAAATGCATTAATTCTTCAGTATTGTCACACTGTATCTACACAAATGCAATTATATTAATCAACAAAAATGTTAATGTATTAATCTAAAATAACTTGCTAGTTAAACATTATATGATCAAGATTCTATATCTTGAAACTAAAAATAAATAGGTAATATTCTACTAATTAAATTAATAAATTCAATCATTAAATTGGATCTTAAAAATCAAGAAGATCCTATATATATTTATATCATTAACATCTTAGTAATAAGAATCAATAATTAATAAATTCCCAAGGAAATAATTGGTACGAAACCTACCAAACGTCGACTTCCCAAATAGTATCTCAGGTTGACCTTTTCCACAATTTAAGCCTTGACTATTCTGTGCAACGCATCAAGAAGATCTTTTATATATATATAAAATTAAATAATATCAATCAATAATTAATAATTTCCCATTCATTATTAGTATGCTAAGTTCATTTTTATGTTATCTTATTTTATTTAAGAAATTTAAATTTATGACGAAAATAACTTGTATAAATATCACATGCGTAAGTAGAAGACATAATTGTTAAGAGTGGTTTTGCTCCGGAAAAGAAGGAGAAAGTACACAATTAACATTCTTATTTATACTCTTAATTTATAAAAGTTTGTTATAAATTAAACTAATTAAGAACATAAGGTGAACTAAAATGGGCTTTGGAAGGCCTCGTTATTAGTTATTATTTGATAAATTGCAAGAAATCCGTTTTTTTTTTTTTAATAATAATAGACTCAATAGGTAATACATAAGTGTCTTCAATTGAATGACCCACTTCATAAGGAAGTATTACATGGTTACAATTTTCAGGGTGCCTAAAAAGGTAAGGAGGAGCTTTCACTCCTTCCAAGTTTTGGAATCCAACTCTCAACAAGTAAATTATTTTAGTAAAATTTTGGTAGCATAATGGTACTTTCCAAAAAGATATCTCTCTCTTTCTTTCCATTTATTTTATAGAAAAATTCCCATTGACACATGTCCTCACGCACAAATAATTATTTTTTAATAATTTAGCTAAAGGATTATTCACCCACTACATGTGTTAATTGCTTTTTTATTTTATTTAATTAGACATTTTCCCTCACATTCCCCAATGTGCTCCTATTTTTTCTCTTAGTTGTCCCTTAGTTCCCCAATCCTTCATTTAATTTGTGTCCCCTAAATATATTTTAGTTTGAGTTGGATTAAGTTTCTTCTTTTAGTTAGGATTAGTGGTAGATTGACTCAAGATGCTACTCTATGTGAACCACCTATTATCTCATGTTTTTATTTTCTTTTAAATTAAAATTTCCATTTATTATTTTCATGCACACATGTGCATCTACCCACTTTATTCTTAATTCTTCATTTACTTAACTTACTAGTCTAATTCCTTTATTTCATTTTATGGTTTAATTTAGTCAAACATCTTAGGCTTAGACTCTTGTTAGATTTCTTATTTTGTAATTTAATAATTAGTTAAATACTATGTTCTAACAATGTGTAAACATTTTTATTATGTTGTCTATCCCATATATATTTTTATTGATTCACATTTTGTTTGCACGATGTGCCCTTCAAGATGCACTTCCGTGCTCCAAGGGTGCCACTCGCCTTTGGCTAGTTTGGAAGTTTGTTCGACACTTGGACTCAACACTCCACTCGATAGACTTTGTGAGAGACTAAGGGTTGTCTAAGGAATAAGGACTCCACCTTATTGTGCACCCCTTTGAATTCTTTGTGATCGACTGTCTCAGTTTACCCTCACGACATCGTGGACCTCTCGAACTAGGTAATTGTTAACCTACAGTTCGGTTCACGATAGGAGAGCTAGTAGGTTGTGATAGGGACACTGCCACACCTCTCCCTCAATCGTCTGGTTTCTGTGCATGACCCCTTTACTCCTTATGTGAGTTGAATTAGCAAGTTTCGCCAAGATTGCATCCACTGACAATAACACTATCAATAATCCATATACATAACATCCATACTGAAATCATCATATATACATGTAAATTAATACTCAAAACTCAAACCAAATACAAGTACACTACCTGACTCAATCCAGAGTCCAAGGAAGTTCGTTGATGCCGTCAACATCATCAACCTGTCATGTATCCTGCACACTTAGGGAAACTCATCAATAATACCTATCGATACATATATACATCTAGAATTTAACATATAATCACAATTACATCATAATATAACTCATAAGCAAAGCATAATCATAATGTATCATAACCGGATCACTTGCTCGCAAGTGTCCTCAAAGAATAAGTTAGTATAAATTTGCTCAGTGGAACTGGATGTTACATACACCCCCTCTTGTTTTAAATTTCATCCCAAAGTTTGCACAATATAAAAAACGGTAGCAATAAATGTATATGAAACATATCTACATATCTAATCTATCAAACAAATAAGGAAACTGTTGACGCATCTCATATGCATTCTCCCAAGTAGTCGAGTGTTGACTATAGTTATCCCATTGGACCTTGACTTGATCGACTATTCAATGCCATAGATGTCGAGTGCGATGGTCCAGAATGCAGATTGGCTCCACCATGAGAGCACCCTCTTTCAACACCTGCAAATAACTCATGTCAATAACATGTGACAGATCTGAAATATAATGTCGCAAAACACATACATGAAATAAATCATGCATATGCCTCAAAGAATCAAGCAAGGCTAGTCAGTAATCCACATGTCCTTTCTTTTCCACAACTTCAGAAGGTCCTACAAACCTAGGAGAGAATTTAGCACCCTTCCCAAACTTGATCGAACTCTTAAGCAGTTTCACTTGCAAGAAAACTTTGTTGCCAACTTCATAACTGCGGTCCATGTGATGTGCATAAACATAACTCTTTTTCCAATCTTGCGCTTCTTTAATCCTTTGTCTTATCGTTCACATATTTTCTTCCATTTCTTGGATCACATACAGTCCCACTAGGAGCCTATCCTCTAGTTGTTCCCAACTCAGAGGTGTTCGACATGGTCATCCATAAATAAACACAAACGGTTCCATCTTAATTGAACTTTGATAGTTGTTGTTGTACACGAATTCTACCAATGGTAAGAATTCTTCCCAACATTTCTGTTGATCCATTACATACATTCGCAACATATCCTCTAAAATTTGGTTCGTTCTTTCTGTTTGTCCATCTGTTTTGGGTTGATATGCTGTACTAAAATTCAGTTGTGTTCCCAAAGACTCTTGGAAACTAGTCCAAAAATGTCCAGTGAATACTGTTCCTCTATAAAAAATTATCTTCTTTGGTACACCATGCAACCTCACAATATCGCTAACAAAAACTCTAGCTATGTCCGATTACTAATACGTCATACAAACTAGAATAAAGTGTGCACTCTTCGTCATAGTGTCAATGACAAAAAAAATAGAATCGTGTCTCCTTGTTGTCACTGGCAATCCAACAATAAAATCCATCAAAATGACTTCCCACTTTGATTCAGGAATCACATGTGGAGGTAACAATCTCGCTGGATGTTTATGTTCAGCCTTCACTTTCTGACATTCTAGACATCTCACCATGAAATTAAATATATCTTCTTTCATTCATTTCCAGAAGAATAAAGGCTTAAGGTCTACCTTCATCTTCGTGACTCTTGGGTGAGCCATGTACACTACTCGATGAGCTTCGCTCAAGATCAAATTTCTCAATTCATTTTTAGGCGATAGATAAATTCTGCGGTTATACCTCAACAATTCATCATTTTCAAATGAATAACCTTCAAACTTTGGTACCATCATGGTATCTTGTCCAAACTTATACTTAACTTCCTTGTACCAATCATCATCTATCTGTAATGCTAGAATCTTTTCTCGAAGATTCGTCTTAAGAGGTATTACCGAGAATATGCGTGGTCTCCGACTCAATGCATCTTCTACTCTATTCATCATTCCTTTAATGTAAGTAATCTCGAAGTCATATTCACTTAGTATTTTTGACCAACGCTTTTGTCATGCGTTCAAGTCACTTTATGTAAAAATGTGCTCTAATCCACAGTGATCAGTCTTTAATAACTCCAAATCGTGTGTTGTGTATTTCTCTTCACGCCTTCTTAATTTCCTTCAAATGTAAGGGATCACTCGACTATCTTGCATTAAAAATCCACCTAAACCTTCCTTGGATGCGTCTATGCATACCAAGAATTCCTTGTCCCTGTTAGGAACCTTTAGTATCGGTGTTGGCGTGAATAACTCAATTTTTTGAAATTCTTTCGTGCATTTCTCTGACCATACAAATTTCTTGTTTTTCTTTTGCAATTCTATGATTGGATTTGCTATCTTCGAAAAACCTTTGACGAAGCATCGGTAATATCCTTCCAAACCCATAAAACTACGTACTTCTTGTATGTTTTTTGGTGCTGGCCATTCCATAATAGCCTCTACTTTCGCTATATCCACAAAGATACCTTCTCCAGGTATGATATGTCCCAAGTAATGAATCTTCGTCTCGTAAAATGAACATTTCGACAGTTTCCCGTACAACTTGTTTTCTCTTAGACATTGTAAAAATAATCTCAAGTGTTCATCATGTTCTTCTTTCATTCGAGAATAAATTAGTATGTTGTCGATAAATACTTGTACAAACTTGTCCAAGTATTCACAAAATACCCCATTCATTAAACTCATGAATACGCCTGGGGCATTCGTCAATCCAAACGGTAAAACAATAAACTCATAGTGTTTGAATATCGTCTTAAATGAGGTCTTAGGGATATTTTCCTCCTTAATCCATAACTAATGATATCCTGATCTCAAGTCAATATTTGAAAACATCATTGCTCCCTTCAGTTGATCAAAAAAATCGTCAATCCTTTGCAACAAATACTGGTTCTTGATCGTAGCTTTGTTCAATTGACAATAGTAAATGCAAAGCCTCCATAATCCTTCCTTCTTTCTCACAAAAATAAGTAGCGCACCCCACAGTGATACACTTGGATGTATAAGTCCCAAATCCAACAACTCCTTCAATTGCATTTTCAAGTCTTACAATTCCGGTGTCAACATCCGGTATGGCGTTCTTGCAATAGGTTGAGTTCCAGGTTTCAGATCTGTGGTAAACTCCAATTCTCTTTCTGGTGGCAAACTTGTTAACTCCTCGGGAAATATATCGACAAACTCTAATACTACAGGAAGATTTTCTAATCCTTCTGTGTCCCCCTTTTCGTTAAGAGCTAAGATGGCATATAACTTACACCCCTTGCACATACTTTTATGTAATTGTAAGGAAGAAATAAATCTCAACGACACTCCCTGGTTTCTTCCTATAATTACTCTACTCTGTCCCAAATCATCTTTTAAACTTAACCGTTTCGTCTTGCAATTGCGTATCACATCGTGCGATTATAACCAATCCATTTTGATCACTATATCATAAGAGCCCAAAATTGTAACATACAAGTTTACACTTGTCATGAAGTCACCCAAGTTAATGTTACAGTCCTTAAATTTTCTTTCAACCTTTTTCTTGGCACCAGATTCCATATCCACAATTCTAAAATCATCTTTTTCGATTGCCTTCACCTTAATCCTTTTAAGCGTAACACTAGATATAAAACTTTCAGTAGCTCCTGGATCTATTAAAATACTAAAATGCTGATCGAAGATCATACCTGACATATCGAGTACGATGGAATGATGCTCGACTTGGAGGTTATTCACCATTGCATGTATCCTGTAGGCCTTGCCCAAATCTCCAACTGTATAGGTCGTGATGATCCAACATATATTTCCTTCTCAATAGGATAGTCTCTCTAGTAATGTGGCTCTCCACATGTCCAACATCCATTCTTTAGTCTGGTGCTCCTAGTCCCATAAGTAGAAGCTTCTAGCCTAGGAGTCTGCTGTACTGGTCTATTCTGCGGACCAGGTCTAAGTTGTTGTTGCTTCTGTGGACGACACTGCTACTATGGTGCTCTGTAAGGAGTCCTCTGCTGAGGAGTCTGTCGTCACGGTGTCGAGAATATAGGTCCTTTGGGCATATCATGGTGCCTAGAAGTATGTCTAACTTGTGTCTGATGCTGCTGCACTCCTGGTGTTGCCTGTCCTGTATTCTTGGATGGAGTCCTGCCCCGACCCCCACTGTTCAACTCTTCCTCATCAATGAGGGACTTCTGAACTTTATCATGCAATGTCCAAGGCATCAAAATACTCACTTTCACACGAAGGTTGAAGTTGAGACCGAACACAAACTTGTTAACTTTCAATTTATCGGTGTTCAAATGTGGAGCATATCTGAGTAGCTCCATATACCTAGCCTCATACTCCGATACCATATGAATACCTTGTCGTAAGGAATTGAACTCATTAAGATGGCGCTCAATGAATTCTTTGGACAAGTACCTCTCCTGGAATCGTTCCTTGAACAATTCCCATGACACATCTTCAACGACCATGTTCAGTTGAGGTAAGAGTGTCTTCCACCAAAGAAATGCACTCCCTTTCAACGGAAAGACCGCAATGCGGACCTTCATGTTGGAGGTGTAATCGTGAATTGTGAAGAACGTCACCATGTTCTCCAACCATGCCTCAGTAGCTAAGTCGTCCGTGGCACCGATGAACTCAAGAAATTTTACTTTCTCGAGTTCCCTGTGTACACTACTGCTAACCACTAGAGGATGTTGTGAACCCTCATTGGGCACATACATTCTTCCCTCATCCCAATGAAGGTGGCTGCTCAATTCCTCTAACATCCTCTGGAAGGATCTCATGATACCTACCACATCTTCCACTACAACCTACTCATGCCTAGTAGTCTTCCCCTCTCCATGTGGTATAGATCCCTCTGGTGTGGATATGCTCAGAGGAAGCATACCTCTTCCTTCTGCACCATGATGTCTACTCATCCTCTTTCCTCTAACCATGATTACTTGCATGGAAAATTTCAAAATTTTATTAGTGATACATCTTTAATTATCAATATAACATAGTAGAAGGTGTACGGGTCCAGTGTCGTAGCATTGAACCTGATCTGATACCATATGTAATGCTCGTCTAGATACATTTAAAAATTATAAAGGATATATAAAACATACAAACAAACTGTGATAATATTAGATAATTTTTTTTTATAAACATATTAATTAAATTAATGAATATCAATTTATTAATATATCAATAATTAATGTACTTCATTAATGAAACCGACCATTTCTATATATCAATTCCATACTACATTATATATATATATATATATATATATATGGTATTTTAAGAGAACTTAAAGAGATTGAAACGGAAACGGAAATGCATTAATTCTTCAGTATTGTCACAATGTATCTATGCACAATTATATTAATCAACAAAAATGTAAATGTATTAATCTAAAATCACTTGCTAGTTAAACATTATATGAGGAAGATTCTATATGTTGAAGCTAAAGGTAAACATGTAATATTCTATTAATTAAATTAATAAATTCAATCATTAAATTGGATCTTAAAAATAAAAAAGATCCTATATATTTATATCATTAGTTCATCTTAGTAATAAGAATCAATAATTAATAAATGCCTAAGGAAATAATTTGCACCAAACCTACTAAACGTCGACTTTCCAAATAGTAAATCAGGTTGACATCTTCCACAATTTAAGCCTTGACTATTGTGTGCAATGCATCAAGAAGATCTTATACATATATAGTAACTTAAATAATATCAATCAATAATTAATAATTTCCCATTCATTATTAATATGTTTACGTTCATTTTTATGTTATCTTATTAGTCCATGCCAAAGCAGGACTATAGCAATGAATTTGCTATTGATTTGACATTAATTTGCTTTATATTTAATTTTTTTTGTAAAATGTAATGTTTAAACTTAAGAAAATAAATATATATTTTTTGATATAGTAAAAATATTTACTTTTCTCATTTCTAATTGGTTAATATATTTCAAGTCTTATTGTTGCCTTTACGTATTTCAATATTTAAAATTAATTGCATAATCAATAACAATTCTAATTGGTTATACAACATATATAGCACTTATTACACCACCACAATAAAAATATTTTTTAAAATTTACATTTCTCAACATAGAAGAAAAAATGAATAGTGATGTTGATGTTTTGAATGTGTCATGTCATAACATATTAAAATATTATATAAATTAAAATATATATTATAATATTATATAAATTATAGTATATATATTATATATATATATGTTAACACATAAAATAAAATATTATAAAATATTATATATTAAAATTATATTATATTTTATAATATATATATATATATATATATATATATATATATATATATATATATATATATATA